>LFZO01000531.1:0-29830 GCA_001578225.1 Pseudocercospora musae
GTCTCTAGTAGGGCTAGATAGGTTGTAGTAGTTAAGGATATTAATCTACCTCTCTCCTATAAGGAGTCTAACTATAATTATGTCTCCCGAGTATTCTTTTGTATCCTATGTTTATATACTAATTTCCTTAGATACGTATATAGTAACCCTTAGATATACTACTCCTAGGAGTATAGTATAGTATCCTAGGTATACTACCGTATTCCTATTACTAGGGCTAATCTATAGTTCCTAGATTGCTATTATCTAGTATTCTTTCGGATCTAGCTATTAGAGGAATAGGATTTAGATCTTGTCTACACTATGGTTAGTATTATACTATAGGATAGTAAGCTTCCCTTAGCTACTGTTTATCCTAGGCGTTCTAGTACGCCTATATGTCTTCTATCGCTTCGTAGCTCTAGCCTTAGCCTAGTTACCCTTCTTAGCCTATAGCTAGGGGGAATAGGGATAAGATCTTAGTGTTCTATAATCTACCTACTAGGGTAATCGAGTTTATGCCTATTAGTCTCTTTAGTAGTCTTCTTAATCTATTGTCTATATCTAGGTCTAGGCTTATACTCCTAACTTTTCTCTTAGACCTAATAGTTATCTATCCTTCTAAGTTCCTCGAGTCTTTTAGGTAGATTAGGTAATTCTAGCTCTTTATTGCTTAGTCTCTAAACGCCCTTACTTTTGCAATAGCTATCTATTTTACCTTACATAATACTAACTATGCTATATAGGTACCTTAATAGTTACTATATTTCCTTATTATTCCTTAGTATTTGTCTATTCTATATAGTCCTACGTATTTTCTATATACCTATTTAGCTCTATAGTACTTTGTAATATACCTAAATTGTCTATACTTTAGGCATTATATCGGTCTCTACTTCGGATTAAATTCCTCTATAGTAAGTAGAGTGCCTTAGGATACGAGGCCTTTCTATATAATTTCCCTTACTTAAGCTAAGCTTTGTGTATTTAGGATAATAGAGGAGTGTATCTTACCTTCTATAGCCCTTCGGTTTTTTAGCTATACTACTTAGGATATCCTAAGGTTTGGTTAGAGTCTTCCGTTTTCTTCCTAGATCTTATAGATATAGCTTAGGTCCTTAGGGTTGAATCCTACGGCCCTAAATCCATAGACTAGTACCTAGTATATTAGGGCCTCTACTATAGCGCTAGGGAGTGTCTTCTATATCTACCCTAGTTTATTTGTTAACTTGTCTTTAGTAGGTTTAGATACTACAAATATCCGTATATTACTACTCTCAAGTTTCTTAATAGTAATTACCCTTAGGTCTTTAAGTCCCTAAAGTATTTCTTAGTTAGTAAGGCCTTTTATCTTTTCTTACTCTTCCTTATAGCCTACCCTTATAGTAATTATATAACTTTTAAGGGGAATTCTCTATATACTTAGTATAGCTAGCTAGCCTTAGGAGGTAGCCTATATCTACGTTCTCGGTTCGGGTATTTTCGTAGTAGTTTAGAGGTTCTATAGATAGTTTCGGAGGGTATTTATAGTATCGGTATCTTTCAATTAGTATAGGAGCTAGGTCTAAGCCTACTAAAGGAGGGAGAGGAGGGATAGGAAATCTAGGGCCTAGGGAGTATCTAGTACCTTTTAGATATTATCTATTAGGGTTTGTAGGTTCTTTTAGATGTTTCTATTCGTTTTTAGCTGATTAGGCTATTCTTTCGGGCCTTTAGGGCCCGATTTGGGTATTGGTTAGCCTTTAGTCTAGCTTTAGGATAGAGGCTAGATCCCTCCCTTCCTCTACCTTTCCTTAGGTCTATCGTTGCGGTATTGTTTCTAGAGAGGTATACTCGTGTCTCCTATACTCGTAGGCGCTAGCGCCTTAGCCTAGGAGTTAGACATGTTTTTTGAAGAGCTTCGAATATATAATAGGCTAGATATATAGTTCTTAATATATATAGACTATATCTACTATACCGATTACCGCTAGCCTTCTATCTTTACCTCCTCGAGTACCTTACGAACCTTATCCTCGACTAGATTTAGATAAATCGAGATAGCGAGGATATATAGCTATATCTTATTAAGTTAGTCGTATATATACTAAAGCGGCTCTATAATATAGCTAGCTATAGGTAAGTAGCTATTACCTTATCTAGACTATAGATATTACCTTACCTAGACTATACTCGAACAAGTATACCTTATAGCGCCTCTAGCTTCGTATCTAAAGAATTCTATCGATAATAGTAAGAAAGAGTTCGCTATCTTCGATCCTTTTACTAGGGTATACTATAGATACGATTTCTTAGCTTAGCGGTAACTTGCAAGCTCGAGTAAGTAATACTACTTACTAGAAGTTAATAGTAACGATCTATTAACGGCGAGCGTATTTATAGATATGATTTCTTAGCTCGGTAGCAAGCTCGAGTAAGTAATATAGCTTACTAGAAGTAAATTGTAATAGTATATTCTTCGTCTATCTAACGGTCGCTAGCTAGCCAAATCTAGCTATATAGCTAGCTATAGGTAAGTTACTATTACCTTACCTAGACTATACTCGAACAAATATAGCTTACGGCGCCCCTAACTTTATTTCTAATAAATTCTATCGACGATAGCAAAAAGGAGTTCGTAAGGGGAACTATAGTATTCGACTTATAGTAAGCAAGATTTTATATAATATAGCGCTACTTCGCTCGTACCGATATTCCCGTTATTTCCTCGATATCTTCGTACAATACTACAATAACGCGTATATTCTATTTATCTAAGCATGGCCCTAAATTATGCGCTACGCCTTCGTATCTACGAAAAAATAATACTTCTAAAGAAAGCGTTTACCGGCGGAACTACCGATAAGTATTAAGTAAAGTAACTATAAGCTAATCTAGAAAATAGGGACTTCGTTAGCCTTAGGAGATATAGAGCTTAGGGCTATATAGCCGGCTCTAGGTAAGTAGCTATTACCTTACCTATACTATACTCGAACAAGTATAGCTTATAGCCCTACTAGCTTCTTATCTTATAAATCCTATCTACGATAGGGAAAAAGAGTTCTCTATAGATACTACGCTCTTCTAAGTATATCTCTTTAATATACGAACCTTACGATATAATAGCTAAGGTAGAGTAGGACTTTACTCTATAGCTAGCTATATAGCTAGTCGTTCTTTCTATTTATTATAAGCTAGTCGTTAACGTTACTATAATAACGTTTCTCTATATATATACCTAGTCTTCTTTTATCTATCTCTTTCTTCCTTTTATATCCTAGTAAAATGCCTTTCTATAGAGATATAATTATCGACGACCTAGATAGAACTTTTAGTTCCTTTAACGATAGGAACTACCGAGATAATAGCTAAGAAGTAGATTGCGAGTCGTCGCTCTCTCTCTCGAGAATACCGTTATTATCTCTACCTATACTAACGTAAATAACAAAACCGCGACTTCCTCGAGGTAAGTTAGCCTATATTTCTTCTTAGACTAGTACTAATTATTTTAGCTATAGTAGAAACTAACGAATAACCTATTTATACTAGTAATACTATTAGTCGGAAATAATAGATTCCTTAGAAGAAACCTATAATAAGCCTTCTAACTAAGAGTCCTTAGAAATAACGTAAAGGCTAGTTATAGCCTATAAAGTAGGCATTAAGATATAGGAAGAGTATCGCTTTCAAAAGCAATACTAGTAGTAAGAAGTTTAAGTAGAAGTAAGGTATAGTCGCCCTCTAAGAGATTCGGTTTTATTAAAATACTAAAGATATAGATCTCTTAATAAATAAGCTTCCTTTCTAGTAGCTCGTTAGGGAGATAGTACTATATTATAAAGCTAACCTACGCTTTTAGAGTACCGCGATTAAAGCTCTATAGGAAGCGAGCGAGGCGTTCTTAACGACTATATTCGAGTTAGCTAACCTACTCGGTATTTACGCTAAAAGGATAACTCTCTAGTAGAAGGATATATAGCTTATTACAAAGATCTAGGCGCGACTTTTAGGAGAATAATTCTAACGATTCGAGATAGTTACTCTAAGTCTTTATAGCTATTCCTTCGATACTTTTCCTCTAATTATAGCTAGCTATACTACCGGCTATATATTTGGCTTTACTTATTATTTCGATATAGTATCGAATCCTACCTAGTCGCGTATATATTGTCCTCTACTCTTACTAGCTTTATTATATTACTTTTAGTTATTGCTTATCGGATTCTTTAATCTATACTCTCTAACTATAGCTAGCTATACTACTAGCTATAGATTTAGCTTTACTTATTATTTTAATATTATATCGAATCCTACCTAGTCGCGTATATATTGTCCTCTACTCTTGTTATTATAGAGCTTAATTACGTCATTTAAGGTTATTTATTACTAGGTTTTTAATGCATATCCTCTAACTATAGCTAGCTATACTACTAGCTATATTCTTTAGCTTTACTTATTACTCTAATATCGTATCGAATCTCGCCTAGTTACGTATATATTTGTTCTACTCTTGCTATTATCGAGTAGTCTTACTATTATCGAGGTTTAATTACGTTACTTTCTATTATTTTCTACTTAGTTCCCTAGAAACGGCTATAACGACGTTTTTGTTATACTAACCTATAATATAATAGCGCATAATAATAACTTTCTTTAATTCGGTATCTACCTTATATATCGCTAGTTCTCTACTTACTCCGTACTTCTATATCTTTAGTTATATACTTATTATATCTAGAATAGCTAGAAAGACTATCGTTAGCGCTACTAAGAAGAAGAAAGGTACTACTCGTATCTATTATAATATCTACGCTACTATACGCTAGATTTAGGCAAGTACTACCTTTAAGCCTTTCTAGACTCTAGAAGAAAGCAAAAGTAGGTAGAGGTCGTCGTCTCCTAGGTAGTAAGTTTTACTCTTTATATAGCCAACTATAACTAATTATCTTTTAGAAAACGCACTATAGTAGATTAAGACTACGTAAATGTCTACCGAGCTTATAATCCTACGAGCCCTATTCTAGAGACTAATTAAATAGTTAATCTATAATACTAGTATTACTAGCGCTAGCTAGTTCCGTATTTAGTTTAATACTATCGAGGCATTATATAAGGCCTCTAAAGTATACCTTACGACTTTCTTCGAGTATATATTCCTCCCTAACGTCCTTAATATATACTAACTCTAGATAGCTCTTAACCTACTAGCCGTCTATACTAAGTATATTACTATTTAGTAGAAGGATATTGTTATACTAAGTTTGCTTCTAAAGGGCTATAGTATCTTTATTAGAGATATAGATATTAGCGAGAATCTATATAAGAAACGTTACAAGTAATAAAGGACTAGAAGGATAGCTATTAGCGCTATGCTATAGAAAGAAATAACTACTCTATCCTTAAGGACTACGATACTAGTAGTATATATAGAAGAAATAACTACTTTGTCCTTAAGGACTACGATAATAGTAGTATACATAAATAACAATATTCTCTATCTCGATATTTCGCAATTTCCGCCTTTCTAATATTTCTATTTTTCGCTATAAACCTATTGAATTTTTAGGTTTAAGCCTAGACAAAGTTCCGGTTCCCTAAGATTAGATCCGGACAATCGGGTTAGGTTCGGTTTTAAACCCGAACCTAACCTAAACTAATCTACTAGGACGTCTATCTAGTTCTTACGCTAATGCGCTACCTTATACTCGAGGGTTACGTCTAGTATACGATTTATAGAATCTCCTATATAGTTAATATAGAAATCCTTAAAATCTTTATAGATATAAGTACCTAGGTCTTCGAGATTGTAGTTATTATACTACTTCTTATACGTATCGCCTACGAGGTATATAACCCTATATAGTGTCTTACTATAGTTAGTATAATACACATTTCCTAATAAAGCAAAGATTAAGGCTAGTTCCCTTAGGAACCTCCTTGCCTCTTTAATAGCATTACTCCTAAAGGGGTTTAGCTCCTTTAGTCTAGGCTTGCCTATCGTAACATCTATAACCGTATCTATTATACTTAGCGTAGGCGCCTCGCTATATCTATACGATAGTATAATACTAAGACTAAGCCGAGAGGGTAGGGTTCTATAGATACTCTCTATAGATCTATTCTTAGAATTACCGGTATCCTAGTTAGACTCTAGTAATACTAGGCAATTAGACTACTCGATACTTATACTATACCTAGTATCCGCTAGTACTAATCCTATATCGCGCTATATACGTAGCCTAAGTATTTTTATACTCTAGCTCCTAGGCTTAGACTTCTTACTTAAGTAGCTTCTACTCGGCTCTCGAGTATACGATTCGCTTATTTAGTATAGCCTACTACTCGCTAATTATAGCCTACTACTCTTTATTCCCCTAGGGACGATTATTGTCTATAGATACTATAGTATTACTACCTAACGTAGTTAGTTCGCTTACGCTTATTGTATAGTATTCTATAGGCCGCTATAGGGATAGACTTATTAGAACTATTAGGGGCTAGGTATATAGTAACGTATAGAACATCCTCCTAACTAATAGCTTAGTAGGTAGTAGAACTAATAAGTGCCTCCTAATAGGATTATATAGAGCGCTACGTTAAAAAGGCTATACGAGTTATATACGTCTAGCGTACGCCCCTAGCGCGCGCCGCTTAGTACACTTAGGGCTTAGTAAGAGACCTTACCTCGTCGAGGTCCTTATACTACCTCTACTATAGACCTAGTATATATAAGTAACCCTATTAGCTAGAGAGTTCTAGAGTATAGACAAGATAATAATCTAGAGTCCTTATTAGATTACCTCCCTATTAGGATAACTATTAACCTAAAGGTAATAGAATAAACCCCTTCCTCTCTAAGTCTAACCTAGAAGAAGATAGACTAGGGAAAGATCTAAGAGGAACTAGATAAGTAGATACCTATAGTAGTAGAATACCCTATAGAAATACTCGAATAACTAGACAAGATAGCTAAGGAAATCTTAAATAGGATCTAGGAAATAGTTAAAGCCTTTATACTAGAGAGAAAGCTATCTACTTTTTAGTAGCCCTACTAGACTAAAGGGTATATATAAAAGATTAAAGCTACGAGGAAGGCTAAAAGAAAATAGATAGAATACTATACTAAGGAAGTATAGAGAGCCTATACTAAAGTATACTAGGCTAAAAAGGCTTAAATAGGAAGGATTAAGATAACTAAATAGAGAGTAATAGTAGGCAATATTACCTTAGATCCTATAGAGATATAGAAACTAGGATAGTAGGCTAGAAAGCCGAAGGAAGAAAGAATAAGGCAAGTATAAATACTAGACATTAAAGATAGAATAGGAACTATATATAATATAGACAAAACTAGAGCTAAGATACTAAGGAACTATTTCTTCCTACTACTAGTCTAAGTAGACCTATCTAACATAGAAGGAACTATCTATCTAGAACTATACTAGTTAAACCTAGGAGTTCTAAGAGAGGAACTAGAGGAAGTAATTAAGATACTAAAAAGCTATAAAGCCCTAGGAGTAGACAAGCTAATTTATAAAGTAATTAAGGCCCTAAAGAAGAGCCTATAGTCCCTCCTAATTAAGCTCTTTATAGTATATATTAGGATAGGATAGTATCTAAGATAGTATAGGGAATCTATTATAGTAGTACTTAGGAAGCTATAGAAGGAAGACTATAACTAACTAAAGTTATATAGACTAATTATACTACTTAATATAATAGGAGAACTACTATAAAGGATTATAGTAGATAGGATTACGGATCTTTTAGAAAAACACAATATACTACTAGAGACTTAGATAGTAGGGAGGAAAGCAAGATCTATACTAATAGCTATAGAGCTATTAATAGAATAGATCTATATAGTCTAAGAAAGAAAAGGTAAGGTAGCCTTACTACTATTACTAGATATCTCTAGTGCCTTTAATAATGTCTCCTATAAGAGACTTATATATATTATAAGATAGAAAGGACTCCTAGAGTAGATAGTTATATTTATAAATAAATAAATAAATTCTTATATTACTATACTATTCTACCTACTAGACAAGTAGCTATCTCTATCTACCTTTAAAGGTAAAAGCCCTTAGCCTATAGCCTCTAGTACAAACTCCTTCCTCTTCTTCCTACTATATAGGATTCTATCCCTTTTGTATCTAGTTAGGCTATAGGATATAGAGAGGATCTCTATAGCTCCTTCCTCTTACTAGGCTCCTATTCCTATTTCCTATCTTCCTCCCTCTCTAGTTCCTCCTTTATAAGGAAGAACTACTTAAGGAGACCTTCCTTAATTATCTATGTAGTTACTTCATTGAAGCCTTTCTTAGTCTAGGTAATCTCCTACTATAATAACCCTATTTTTTAAAGGAGTTAGTTCCTTATCCTTTATCTCTCTAGGTAGAAGAGTATAATATGTTTTAGTATCTAGGCCCTATATCTATATATGTATTCTAGTATCTTGCCTAGAACTCTACTTCTTATTAGATATATATCTAGACTAATATGTTTAGTCCTAATTAGGATTACTATTATACTCTACTTCCTTAACTATCCTTAGTATAGTTCCTTACCTTTTGTCTCTTCTTACTAGGCTATAGGGAGCTATTAGCCCTATTAGGCTACTTGCCTCCTTCTAACTTAGTTTCCCTATTGTTCGTTCTACCTCTAGTATATCTACTATAATTTAGGTACTAGTCCTCTCTACTAGATATATTCCCTAGTCTACCTATTAATCTATTCTACTATTTATCCCTATCTTATCTTTAGGTCTTATACTTAGGCTATATTCCTCTTTCTCCTATATTCTATCTAGACCTTCGTATATCCCTTCTAGATATAGTTAGTAATAGTTTTACTATCTATCTTAGCTAACTATTGCCTTACTATCTCTTATATATATAGGGAGAGGGAGGGATTTGTATTTCCCCTTTAGAGAATCCCTTCTACTATACTCTTATATATATCTATAATATACCTTAGTACCTAGTTCTAGATCTTCTCTAGTTTTAGAGTATCTATAAAGGAGGTATAAGATACGTAGTATATAGTACTCGATTAGAACTACTCGAATTACTAAAGAAGAAAGGGAAGAGAGGTATCTAGGGGGAAGATATATCCCCGTAGGCCAAGATAGGCCGCCTTAGCCCTTCTTGGCCCATTTCGACCCTAGATAGGCTAACTAGGCCCGACTAGGCTTATAGTCGTAATATTTCCCCTTCCCTCTATAGGCCTACGTCCTAGAGGCTAGGAATATAAAACTTTACTTATAGTCTATTATTATATACAAAGGGCGCTTACTATTGTTCAAAAAGCTTACTTAGGTAGTAATAACGCTATCGCTATAGCCGCTATAGGCATTTAAGCTATCTAAGTCCCTTTAACTTATTCCCTTTTATAATATATACCTACTAGATATAATCTCTACTACTATCGCTACTACCGCTCCTACGCTTAGCGCTAGTAGTAGCTAACTATAGTCGACCCTTCTTAAGGCGATTTAGGCTAATTTAGTATAGTAGCCCCCTTCTTCTACTAGTAGCGCCCTTTTCAAGTCCTCGCTAGCCGTTTTTTATAGTACTTTAAGTCTTCTCGGCCCGTTTCGGCCCGATAGTAACCTATATAAAGTTCAATAGTAATCTATGCCTTAATTGTACTAATATTATATAGGGTTATACCGGCGGAAGCCGTATTATCCTTCTCGAGGCTATGTACCCCTAAATCGATTCGTCTAACTATAAGGAGGACCTTATAAACGAGACTAAGTACTTCGACTATCTAAAGTATACCTCTCGTAGCTCGGGCTACTTCTAAGTAAGTTGACTTAGCTCGAGATAGATCGAATAGGGCTAACTTACGTCTAGATTCCTATAGAATATAAGCCTACTATTAAGGTAGCTAACAAATTACGCTAGGAGGCTCTAAATACCCTAACTAACGGAGAAAAGGCCTAGAAGGCATACTAGGCTTACATATCGGTCTATAAGAAGATTAAGAAGTACGTATTGCCCTATAGGGAGTCGAGTTACGCTAACTAAGGTCCTTTAGGAAGTACCCCCGTTTCGAAGGTACTAGTAACCTCTATACTTATATAGGTAAGGTAGAGTTTAATACATCTAGTTCGTTTCGATCCTCTTTATCCTAGTTTATCCTTACTAACCTCTTTTAGGTCCTTAGAAGGATCGCGATACTATAACAAGGAAGGAGATAGAGCGTAATTTAGCTACTAGGATATATATAGTTCTCTCCGAATTAATTTAGCCCTAGCTAACCCTATTTAACTAGACCCCTAGTAAGAAGCGGAAGCGTATTAGAAATAGCTACGTTTCGTCCTAAAAGAAGGCGAAAGGACTCGAGAGAGACTAGTAGATAGTAGCGAAAGGCCTAAGTATCTACCTTTAGTTATATATAGATTAAGTCCTAGCGTTTTAGCGCGGTCTAGGTCGTATACCTACTAGTAAGGCCTACACGTCCCTTATATAGCTAGTAAAGGAGGAGCTAAGCGCTAATAATCTATCTAGGGAGTTTATAATCCCTCGTAAGCGCTTTAGTACCTAGTAGGCCCCTTTTAGATCGAGACGACCTATATACTTACTTAGTATAAGTCGAGCCTTAAGTTAGGAGTTTTAGTTATCCTAACTTAGCCTATTTTAGGCTATTCGCGCTCCCTTAAGTAAGGAGTTAGCTAGATATACCTAAATGAATTCGATCGAGTCTAAGTCTCCTCTAGTTTATCTATATAACCTCCCTTTGCCCCATTTAGGCCCGTCTTGCATCTACTACGCCTTGCCTAGGTACGTATTACTAAATATTAAGGGCGCTAGGCCTATAGTAGGAGAGGGGAGTATATTTAGTACTAGAAGGGCTCGTATCTATACTACGTTACTATACTATAGCGGAGTACATTCCGTTTATATAAGGGACGGATACTACCTTATACTTACGTTCCTTTAGGGCCTCTTCCGGCCCTCTATCTATCTAGCGAACGCCTTAAGAGTCGCCTTGCTTAGGTACTCCGCCGGTTCCTAGGTATTCTCCTCCTCCCTATATCCCTTCTAGGATATAAGGTATTCCTACTTCCCCTTAGGTTCCCTTTTCCTCTAGATAATCCTCTAGACCTTATATATATCTAGATCCGTCGTCCGTATCTCGGAAGGATCCTTCTAGTCCCTCTAGGTTACTTCTAGCTCGAGATAGTCTTTAAGGAGAGATACGTAGAACGTAGGATATATATTAAAGCCCTTAGGTAGCTTAAGGTAGTACGCCGCATTATTAACTATCCTCTATACTCGGAAGGGCCCTACGTACTTATAGTCTAGCTTCTTCGACTAGTAGACTATATCGAGGAATCTCGTATTAAGGTATATCTAGTTACTAATAGCGTAGGTTTTAGGCTTCTATCCTTTATCGTACTATCGGGCCTAATATTCCTTTATCTTCTCTAGCCGAGCCTTTAGGCCGTCTCGAATATCCTTTACTCTAGCTATAAGTACCTTAGCTTAGGGCGCCTTCCCCTCTATCTAGGGCATTTCGGGCTATTTAGTATAGAGCGGATCCTAGACGTTATACGTCTAGAAGGGCGTTGCCCCTATTACTATATACTAACTATCGTTATATATAAACTCGGCTAAGCTTAGGAGGTGTACCTAGTCGTCCTACTCGAAGTTATAGTAAATACGTAGATACTATTCTATCGTCTAGTTCTAGCGCTCGGTTTAACTATCCGTCTAGGGATAGTAGGTAGTACTAAGGTCCCTATAGATCCCTATATAGTAGTAGAGGCTACTCTAGAACTTAGATATAAGGATCGGTCCCTAATCGGACGTAATAGACTATAGGATATTATATAGACGGACTACCTCCTTTAAGAAGATATCTACTAGTCCTTTAGTAGTAATCTCCTTCTAATATAGGATATAATAGGCTATCTTAGAGTATCTATCGACTACAACGAGGACGCTATCGTAGGTCTAGCCTAGAATAGTACTCGGAGGTAGATTAGTAACGAAGTCGAGTATTAGATCCTCCTATAGTACCTTAGAGGATTTCTTAGCGTATAGTACCCTATAGGGCAAGTGCCTCTATAGCTTTGCTTAGGTATATACCTTATAGCTACGCGTATAATCCTTAATATAGTACCTTACTTTAGGCTAGTAGTATCCTCTCTATACTAGCTATAGGATCCTTTCGAACCTAAAGTATTCCGATATAGGGTCGTCGTAGTAGAGCTAGAGTATCTTTAGGTAGAGTAGGCCCGCTAGTACGTATATTATATCCTAGTAGAAGAGGAACCCTTAGGATTCCTTCTACTATACTAGCTATAGCTATTATAACTCGCCTCTACTCTAGAGAGCTACCCTAATCCTAATCGCCTTAGCGTTAGCCCCTAGTACTACTCGAATAGTATTCGCGAGGCTATTCTATACCTCCCTAACCTTGGCTACCCTAGTAAGGTAGACGAAGGGTCTACTATATCCTTCTAGTCCTCGTTAGACTAAGGCGATCCTTATCGACCTATCCTAGGGCTCCTTGCCTACGAGTTGCCTCTATAACCTCTCGAGTAGAGTATAGGAGTCCGCTTCGCTTACCTAGTAACTAGAGTAATTAATATCTATATAGTTAGGATACCTACTAGCCTAATCTACTATCCCGTTTTCCCTTCCTAGATAGTATAAGATATAGAAATCGAAAATAGCGAGCTATTCGGCCTAGCGAATCTAACGTCTCGTAAGCTCCTTAGTCGTTATAAACTATTTAAGATTGTTATAGTCTATAACGACCTCTACTTAATGCCTTACGCCTTCTAAGTAGTACCGCTAGTACTTAAAGTACTCGACTATCCCTAGTATCTCGCTATCGTAGATATCGTAGTTCCTTTCTATACTATTTATCTTCCGTAAGAAGAAGGCTACTAGGAACTAGTATATCTTATCCTCGTACTTATACTACTATATTATAACGCCCGATATAGCGTAGGTCGAGGCGTCCGTTTCGATCCTAATTAGTTAGAATAGGTCGAAGTGCTTTAGTACTAGGGCTATATAGAATACCTCCTTAAGCTAGTTAAATACTAACTGCGCTTCTTTATCTAAGGTAAGCTACTACAACTCTTCCTTACGTTACCTTCGCCTACCCTTAGCTATATTAGGCCCCCGTTCCGTTAAGCGATTTAGTAGGGCTACTATCTAGGAGAAGTGCCTAATAAAACGCTAGTAGTAGTTAGCGAATCTAATAAAGATACGTATATCCCTTATACTCCTCGGCTTAGGCTACTCTTTAACTATTACAATCCTCTCTAGCTCTATCTCGACCCTATTCGGAATAATTATATAGCCGAGGAACCCAATCCGGTTCCTATTAAACTTATACTTACTAAGCTTCGTATATAGCTTATAGCGTTAGAGCCTCTCGAGGATAGTAGTAATATACTAGGTATATTCCTCTAGGTTCTAGAAGTATATTAGGATATTATCTAGATAGACGATATAAATCGTATCTACTAGGTCTAATAAGGCGCTTAGGATATAGCTCTAGAATACCGCTAGGGCGTTTATAAGCCTAAATAGTATAATAGTATATTCGAAGTACCTATATCTCGTATAGAAAGCGGTCTTCTACTCGTCCCCTTACTTAATACGAATCCTATAGTAGGTATCCCGAATATCGAGCTTCGTAAAGATCCGAGCATTAGTAGGATAGTCTAAAGACTCCTATACAAGGGGCAAGGGGTATCGATTCTTTACTATAATAGCGTTTAAATCCTAGTAGTCGACGTATAATTATAGACTACTATCCTTCTTCTTAGTAAAGAGGATACTAGTATCTACTAGGGACTTTAACGGATAGATCTAGCCCTTCTCGAGGTATTTATCGAGGTATTTCCTTAGGACTACTAACTTAGCCTCCGAGAGGTTATATAGTAGATTATAAGGAGGAGTCTTGCCCTCTACTAGGTCGATAGATAACTTATATAGGCCGTAGTCGGGAAGTAGGGACGCGTCTCCTTCTTCGAATATCCTACGGAGGTATTTATACTCTAGTAGGAGGCTATTCTAGTCGTCTTAGTCTATCTTAACTATCGATATTATAAAGAGATACGTATTCTTATCCGATATAGCCTTCGAGAAGTCGGAAGGGTCTAATATAGCGTAGGCGCTCTATTTACGAGCCCCCTTTCTCCTCTAAATAGCCGTTTTAGCTATAAAGTTAATCGAAGGGTTCTACTATTCTAACTAGGGTATGCCTAGTACGATATTAAAGCTATAGATCCTTTTAATAGCGAAATTGTCTACGTAGCCCTACTACTAACTACTTATATCTAATACTTCGTAGAATATATAGTATTTGCTACTTATAGCTAGCGACTAGCTATTAAGGATCTTATACTACTCGGCGTCTATATTACTTAGGATAAGGCTAGCCTCTTTAGCTACTATACTATCTAAGATATTAGCTTAGGAGCTATAATCGATAAGCCCTCTAAGCGTATAGGAGTTCTCGCCCTATTATAGCTTAACGTCTAGTTAGATTAACTAAAACTAGTCCTAGTTAATCCGTCTTAGTCTACTAGGCTCTACGCTCCTCTTTTATTCCTCGATATAAACGACCTAGCCTACTATAGCTAGGAGAGCTACTAGGTAGATTTGTCTTTTTCTAACTTAAGATTATAGGTAGGGCATTAAGGCCTCTTATAGCCTATCTCGCTATAGTACTAGTACTAGGGGATTTCTTTATCCTTCTCGGACCTAGTTAGGGCGTTCTAGCGCCTCTATAGGAAGCTTTAGCCCTTCCCTCCTCGGCTACGGCCTTCCGAGCTTCTAGGTAGCTTATCTAATACCGAGCTAGTAGCGCTATTGTCCGAGTTAGAGCGGCTACGCTTCTTATTATCCTAGTCTTTATCCCTATAGGATCTATACTTATTCTCTAGCGAGCGGTAGTAGATATTCGCTACCTCTTCTACCTTAATTAGGATCCGGAATCGCTATTAGCCTACCTCGATATAGTAGTAGATCCTCTTATCTATAGCTACTACGAAGTCGTATATTATATAGTCCTAACGATCCTCTTCGACCTTATTCTACTAGAGCTTTATATAGTCTAGTAGCTTAGATAGGGTATAGTTTCCCTAGTTAGCCTACTTTAGCCTATCTAGGACTAATTAGCGGCGTTCTTCTTTCGTCCCTATAGAGTCTAGTATTACCTACTTTATCTTTTCCTAGATATACTCCTCTAGATCCGAATACCTAGTATATCGCTTCTATTTAACTTACTACTCCCTTTCTATCTATTCCTCGGCTAGGTCTACCTTTATTTCCTCTATAGAATAGATATAAGGGATCTACCTAAAGATACGGTCGTAGTCGATAACCTATTAGTCGTAGTCTACGCGTCCCTTATCTTCGAATACGTAGAGGTTCCTAGCCTTAGGGATAGCCGATCCTATAGGTATAGAGGATAGTCTAGCGGAAGTTACGTTTAGTTAGATATCTCCTTAGTCCGTAAGGAGGGAGGCTTCCTAAGCTATATTAGCTATCCCTTTCCTAAGATAGGCTAATTCGAGGCGCTACTCGGCCTATTTAGCTTATTCTTCCTCGCGCTAGAGCTAGACCGCTAGGGCCTCGTCGTCTAGGTCTTCTTTAGTATTACCCTACTCCTCGTCGCTATCGATAGTATCTCCTAGCGAGTCGTTAGCCGGGATAGAGGAATTATTGTCCTATTCGGTATTAGGAAATGTTTCCTAGTTATTATCCTAGCTAACCGGGTTCGATACTAAGGCCTTTACTTTCTTCTATACTATTTTAAGTACTACGTAGTACGCTTTAGAGGAGTAATTCGTATATAAAGGAGATATAAGATACGTAGTATATAGTACTCGATTAGAACTACTCGAATTACTAAAGGAGAAAGGGAAGAGAGATATCTAGAGGGAAGATATATCCCTATAGGCTAAGACGGGCTACCCCGGCCCTTCTTAGCCTATTTCGACCCTAGATAGGCTAACTAGGCCCGACTAGGCTTATAGTCGTAATAGTATCTCCTTTTCTATATCTAGATAGTTCTTCTAGTATTATCTAGACTTTAGCCCTATATATTATTATAGGCCTTACTATCGCTATATATAGGTATTTTGCCTTCTAGAATAATACTCCCTATATAGATTTATATAGCCTTTAAAGTAATAGTATCTAAGATGTATCTTTCTCTACTACTTTCCTAATATATAAGCCCTATTCTAGCTTCGAATCTATCTAAACTCCTAGGAGTCTAAGGGATAGAGCTAGCCTATCTTTAAATCTTAGTATATTAACTATAGCCTATAGGTTATGTCTTATTCTACTCCTAGTAAAATAGATTAACTAGTATTTCTATAGTATAAAGGTAGTCCTATATTTAGCTATCTATTATATATATTTATTATATACTATCTTAAGTCTTCTATAGTTCCCTTTTATACTTTTCCTATATATAAGGATATTAGAGTTCTCTATAAAGCCTATTACTATAGTTCCCTTATCTTCTAGATTAGGGAGGAGTATAGATATAAAGAAGAGGAATAGGATTAGTAATAGGATTAATCCTTATAGTATATTAGTTATCTAGGATCTTGTCTAGTCTATATACTTCCTAAGTTTGAGGCATGTAGTCCTAACCTAGAGGAATAATTAGATATACTATACAATATATTGTAGATATACTTTTATCCTAATATTGTATATTAGTCGTTAGTATACTATATTGTTAAATGCCCCTAATATATCTAGGCAAAGTATTAAAGCTACTATTATTAGATGTATTCTCTAGACTATCTAGACCTATTCTATTAATAGCTTTAGGGCTAATATAGTAGATCTCCCTAGTCTTACTCCTATCTAGGATTAGGGAAGGAGGTCTCTTTCTTTAGCCTCTTTACTTATCCTCCTTGTAATAATAGCCTCTAGGACCTTTACTAAGGTATTTAGTAGTACTATAGGTCTATATACTCCTAGCTTAGTATAGTCTAGCTTCTATAGCTTCTTTAGGATAACTATAATAGAGTATTTAAAAGGTTTAGGATAGTATTCCTATTATAGGTATACTATAAAGAACTAGTATAGTAGGGGTCTAAGTTCCTATCTATATTTCTTAAGTAGTAGATTAAGGATCTAGTTAGGTCCTAGGGCTTTACTATTAAGGAGCCTATTAAGTATCTTCTAGAGTTCTCCTAGTATAACTTCTTCTTCTATCTAGAATAGTCTTAGGTAGGATATGTCTTATATATCTTCTAGATTAGCCTTCCTTAGTTCTAGAAAGAAGTATTAGGCTAGTATATCTGCCTTCCCCTAGTTCTCTACTTATATAGTACTATTCTTGTCCTAGATCTCTAGGAGCTATAGAAGGGGATTCCTTTGGCCTACCTCTTCCCTAGCCTACCTAGCTAGCTTCTATATCTTTTTTGGGTCTTTAGTAACTTCCTTAACTATAGCTCTCTAGCCTAGGTTCCTATCTTTCCTAATCTATTTACACTTAGCCTATAAGGCTACTAGGTATACTACTAGGCTTCCTTCTATTCTTTCCTAGCTCTACTTCCTCTTTAGGTATCTTATCCTTTTTACTACTTTACTATACTTCCTTAACTAGGTAATTTTAGTATACTTAGAGGACTTAGCCTTTAGGATATCCTCTTAGGTTACCTTAGTAAGTATCTCCTATATCTCTTAGGCTATTGTATTAAGCTATTAGGATATGTCTATTACTTTAGTATAGATTTCTTTTACTTCCCTCTTTATCCTTTCCCTAATCCTATCCTAATTCGGCTTTTTCTATTAAGGTCTCTATACCTAGGCTCTAGTACGAGTCTAAGCCTATAGGATTATAGTTTGGATTAGTACATAGTCTAATCCTATTTCTAGGTCTATTCTTGTTCTATATTCCTATATATTTTATTAGATTCCTATAGTCCTAAATACTAGGTCTAGGATCTAGTAGCTTCTAGGAGTCTCCTATATAATAGTATCTAGCTCTATTAGTAGATCGAGGTAGGCCTCTTCTATAATTATAATAAGGTAGTCTAATACCTAATATTAATTTTAGGTATTGTTTCCTCCCTACCTAGGATAGTATAGATTAAAGTCCCTAAGAAGGATAATCTCCTCTTCTTCCTTTCCCTAGATTACATCCTCTACTAGTAGAAGGATACCTAGGATATAGTCTCTAGTAGGGCAAGATAGGTTGTAGTAGTTAAGGATATTAATCTATCTATCTCCTATATAGAGTCTAACTATAATTATATCTCTAGAGTATTCTCTTATATTCTATACTTGTATACTAATTTCTTTAGAGATATATATAGTAACCCTTAGATATACTACGCCTAGGGATATAGTATAGTATCCTAGGTATACTACTATTTTCTTACTAGAGGGGCTAATCTATAGTTCCTAGATTGTAACTATCTAATAAGTCTTTAGATCTAGCTATTAAAGGAATAGTATCTAGATCTCGTCTATACTATAGTTAGTATTGTACTATATAATAGTAAGCTTCCCTTAGCTATTATTTATTCTAGGTATTCTATCAAACATTGTTGCGTAGGCGGAGGAGAGTAGGCATACCAAGGGACCCAATTCGTAGTAGATGAAAAGGATGAAGGTCTATCTAAGACTATAGACACAAAGATAAAGGAGAATTGCCCCTAAGCTAGGCCTAATTAGGCTAGCTAGCCTAGACAATACTAAGAGACAACTAGGTAGAGAGAGTCTATTTCCAATACTCCCCTTAACTCTTAGTCTAGTTAGATTAGTCTACTTCCTCTTTAGAGCCCTCCTTATTATATACAACTATTGCTAACAACTTCTTGTTGTCTATAAGCTTATTGTTTGCAATTACCTAAATCATTTGTCTTGCTATTTCTAGGTATAGATAGTGGATCATTATATAATTATCCTAACTATATAGTTTGTATAAACCCCTCTCCTACTTATAAGTAGTAAACCTCTAAGGTTTCTTCTAGTCCTTTAAGGCTATAGTCCTTGCTACTTATAGAGGTTATGTCTAAAACTAGCTCTTTATTATCTTCTCCTAAGTATAGGGATATCTACTAGATAGTCTTGTATTGGGATTTGGTAGTAATGGGTTAGTTACTGTTCTCTAGAATAGTACAAAACAAGTCTTCTCCTCTTAAGAAAATTTCTATCCTTCTAAACTATTGCTCTAAGTTGTCCTTAGTTAGGATAGGGCAAGGTCTCTTTAGTAATCTAGATGTTTTGTCTTGAGTATCTATGTCTTGTAGTATACTAGCTTAGTTGTTATTGTCTATTATAACATGAGCTAGCTAGAAAAGAATTTATAGGCTTACTAAGCCTAAAATGAGTGTATAGCTTTACTAAGCTAAGAAAAGAATCTAAATAAAAATGTGTTTTAGTAGCTACTTAGGCCTTTTTTTCTTAGGTTAGAATCCTCTAGTAGATACACTCTACTACTATCTATATATGAGGTATAGATAGTTGTCGAGAAGTGCGTTATTTGCTTAGTTAAGGGTGAATAAAGAAGCATACTACTTTAGTACCCTTCTACTATAGGCTCTATAAGCAATCTCCCTCAAATATAGTAGGGTTATGACTCCTATAGCCTAGTTAAGATACATTAGAGGCTTATAGTATTCTCTAAAATAGTATTTAGGTATAAGCTATCTAGTATTAACTAGTCCTACTTTAATCTTATATAGGATACCTTAACTAGTTCTAACTAGTTCCTATGAAAGGTAGTTAGCCTTCTAAGTAGTTGTCTTAGGGCTTATAAGCTTAGTCTCTAAAGTGTTATTAGCTAATAGTAGTTTAGTATACTAAGAAGACCCTAAAGTCTTCCTAGCCCCTATTGTAACTATTCCTCTTCTTAGAACTCCCCTTAATAGCCTATCTACTTTCTAAATTCTTTCCTCTTCTGTATTATAGCTATAGGTTAAGCTACTCCTACTTAGTAGAGAGTTACTCCGCTAGTTTCAATCTATTTAGTAGATAGCCTATTAGAGTGTCTAATGCGTAGGTCTTATATCTCTAATAGGAAGGGTTGTTCCCTATCTTTATATAGGTATACATTTTCCTTTGTACCTAATACAAGAGGCACAATCCATCTCTTGTATACCTATCTTTGTCTCAAATTGCCGTAGGCTCCTACACTAGTCTCCTAAACTAGTTCTGTCCTAGATTATATAGCTATAGATTAGGCTATTGCCTACTAGCTCTTTCTTGCAAAGTGTCTAGCCCTAAACTATAGGGTCTCTCTATTGCTATTCGGTTTCTTAAGTATTATAGACTAAGTAGTAAACTTGTAGCTACTTCCCTCTAGTTTTCCTTTGCCTTCAAGCCTATAGGCTTACAATGGCTTACCCGGGCTTATAACCTATTAAACATTGTTACGTAGGCGGAGGAGAGTAGGCATACTAAGGGACCCAATTCGTAGTAGATAAAAAGGATAAAGGTCTATCTAAGACTATAGATACAAAGATAAAGGAGAATTGCCCCTAAGCTAGGCCTAATTAGGCTAGCTAGCCTAGACAACACTAAGAGACAACTAGGTAGAGAGAGTCTATTTCTAACATATTCTAGTATACCTATATGTCTTCTATAGCTTTATAGCTTTAGCTCTAGCTTAGTTATCCTTCCTAACCTATAGCTAGGAGGAATAGGAAGAAGATTTTATTATTTTGTAATCTACCTACTAAGGTAGTAGAGTTTGTACCTACTAGTCTCCCTAGTAGCCTCCTTAACCTATCGTCTATGTCCTAGTCTAGGCTTATAATTCTAGTTACTTTTCTTTTAGATCTAATTATTATCTATCCTTCTAAGTCCTTTAGGTCTTTTAGGTAGACTAGATAGCTCTAACTCTTAGTTACTTAGGCCCTAAGTACCCTTACTTTAGTAATAGCTACTTGTTTTACCTTATATAATAATAACTATACTATATAGATATCCTAATAATTACTATACTTCTTTAGTATTCCTTAGTATTTATCTATTCGATATAGTCCTATAGGCTAGCGAAGGAGAGTACCTATACGCGGTACTAGCTACGAACCTATAGGTAAAGATATCGTCGATAGAGCTAAATCTCTCCTATCCCTAAGGATACGAAAACCGGCGCCTAGGCGTAAAGGAGTCTAGCTCTAAGGCGACTAGCTATTTAGAAAACTATCTAGCTATCTATCGAGCCTAGCGTAGCTATAACTATTATAAGAACTAATACCGAGTCGATAGGCTAACCTTTCTAGGAAGGGAATCTATCCTAGGAATAAGGAACTAGAGTAGTAACCTAGGACTAATTGCCCTAAAGAGAAGGGAGGAATAACTAAAGAGGAGGTTTTAAAGATTACTAGAAGGAAGAGAAAATATAGAGGATAAAGTACTTAGTATATCCTATAGCCTATAGCCCCTAGGGAAGTATAGCCCTAGACTTGCCCTCTAGGCCCTAGCTCCTATAGGGATACTAATAACATTAGTTCTAAAGGCTAGGTATCTAATACAAACTACTCCTTATACTATATATAAGGTAGCCTACAAAGAATACCTAAGTATAGAAGCTAAGAAAGGGAGTCCAATTTCTAGTAATGTAGGTTATATAACTAAATACTAAGTAAGGATAGGGATAGTTTATAGTTTAGTAGAGAGCTAATATAGAAGTTAACTAGAAAGTAGAAGGAATAATAAATACCTATATTTAAAGGAGAGGAAGGAAGGGGAGGAAAGGGATAGGGATACTATCCTATCCCCTAAACTAGATATCCCTCCTACCTAGCTTAAGAGCTATAAAGGAATAAGTTAAAGAAAAGGATATTAAACTAGGGGAAGTAGACTTAATCTAGGCAAGGCGATAGAGATATAGGGAACCTCTTAATGTTTAAAAGACTAGTATAAACAAGGGTAAGGCTTAGTATCCCTAATAATATAATAGAATATAGAGGTTTTTAATACTATACAAAACCGGTAGAGGCTTTAAGGAAGTTAGGAAGGTAGAGTAAAAGGCTTTTTCCCTCCTAAGGAATATATTAGAGATAGCTACTTATCTAGACTTGGAATAGTATAGCAATATAAATACTACTATAGATGTAGTCCTACGTACTTTCTATATACCTATTTAGCTCTATAGTACTCTACAATATACCTAAATTGTCTATACTTAAGGCATTGTATAGGTCTCTATTTCGGATTAAACTCCTCTATAGTAAGGAGGATACCTTAGGATACTAGTCCTTTCTATATAATCTCCCTTGCCTAGACTAAGCTCTATATACTTAGGATAATAGAGGAGTATATCTTGCCTTCCCTAGCCTTTAGGCCTTTTAGCTAGGCTACCTAGGATATCTTTAGATTCGGAGAGAGTCTTCTATTCTCTTCCTAGATCTTATAGATCTAGCTTAGGTCCTTAGGGTTAAATCCTATAGTCCTAAAACTATAGATTAGTACCTAGTGTATTAGGGCCTCTACTATAGTACTAGGAAGTATCTTTTGTATCTGTCCTAGTTTACTTATTAACTTGTCTTTAGTAGGCTTAGATACTATAAAGACTCTTAGGTTACTACTCTCTAGTTTCTTAAAATTATTATTATAAATTCTTGTATTACTATACTATTCTATCTACTAGACAAGTAGCTATCTCTATCTATCTTTAAAGGTAAAAGCCCTAAGTATATAGCCTCTAGTATAAAACCCTTCCTCTCCTCTTACTATATAGGATTCTATCCCTACCTATCGTGTTTAGTTAGGCTATAGGATATAGAGAGGATCTCTATAGCTCCTTCCTCTTACTAGGCTCCTATTTCTATTTCCTACCTTCCTCCTTCTTAAATTCCTCCTTTATAAAGAAGAATTGCTTAAGGAGGCCCTCCTTAATTATCTATCTAGTTACTTTATTTAGGCCTTTCTTAGTCTAGGTAATCTCTTACTATAATAATCCTATCCTTTAGAGAAGTGAGTTTCTTATCCTTTATCTCTCTAGGTAGAATAGTATAATATGTTTAGATATCTAGGCCCTATATCTATATATGTATTCTAGTATCTTGCCTAGAACTCTCCTCCTTGTTAGGTATGTATTAAGGCTAATATATTTAGTTCTAATTATAGTTACTATTATACTCTACTTCCTTAACTATCCTTAGTATAGTCCCTTGCCTTTTAGTTCTTCTTACTAGACTATAGGAAGCTATTAGTCCTATTAGGATACTTGTCTTCTCCTAACTTAGTCTTTCTATTATATATCCTACCTCTAGTATATCTACTATAATTTAGGTATTATTCCTTCCTACTAGATGTATTCCCTAGTCTATCTATTAATCTACTCTTCTATCTATTCCTATCTTATTTTTAGGTCTTATACCTAGGCTATATCCCTTTTCCTTCTATATTCTATCTAGACCTTCCTATATCTCTCCTAGATATACTTAGTAACTAGTTTACTATCTATCTTAACTAACTATTATCTTACTATCTCCTAGATATATAGGGAGAGGGAAGGGGTTTAAGTTTCCCTTTAGAGGACCCCTTCTACTATACTCTTATATACTCCTATAATATGTCTTAGTACCTAGTTCTAGATCTTCTCTAGTCTTAGAGTAGCCCCTTTTCTATATCTAGGTAGTCCTTCTAGTATTATCTAGACCTTAGCCCTATATATTATTATAGGCCTTACTATAGCTATATATAGATATTTAGCCTTCTAGAATAATACTCCCTATATAGATCTATATAGCCTTTAGAGTAAGAGTATCTAGGATATATCTCTCTCTACTACTTTCTTAATATATAGGCCCTATTTTAGCTTCGAATCTACCTATACTCTAAGTAGTCTAAGGGATAGAGCTAGCCTATCCTCGAATTCTAGTATATCGACTATAGCCTATAGGTTATATCCTATTCTACTCCTAGTAAAGTAGATTAGCTAGTACTTCTATAGTACAAAGGTAGTCCTATATTTAGCTACCTATTATATATATTTGTTATATACTATCTCTAGTTTCCTATAGTTTCCTTTTATACTTTTCCTATATACTAGGATATTAGAGTTATCGACAAAGCCTATTACTATAGTTTCCTTGCCTTCTAGTCTAGCGAGGAGTATAGATATAAAGAATAGAAATAGAATTAGTAAGAGGATTAATCCTTATAGTATTCCTACTATCTAGGGCCTCGTCTAGTCTATATATTCTCTAAGTCTAAGGCATATAGTCCTATCCTAAAGGAATAACTAGATATATTATACGATATATTATAGATATACTTTTATTCTAATATTATATATTAGTTATTAATATAATATATTATCGAAAGCCCCTAATATATCTAGGTATAGTATTAATACTACTATTGTTAGATCTATTCTCTAGACTATCTAGACCTATTCTATTATTAGCTCTAGGGCTAATATAGTAGATCTTCCTAGTCTTACTCCTATCTAGGATTAAGGGAGGAGATTCCTTTCTTTAGTCTCCTTACTTATCCTCTTTATAATAATCGCTTCTAGAACCTTTACTAGGATATTTAGTAGTACTATAGGTCTATATACTCCTAGCTTAGTATAGGCTAGCTTCTATAGTTTCTTTAGGACTACTATTATAGAGTATATAAAGGGTTTAGGATAGTATCCCTACTATAGGTATACTATGAAAGATTAGTATAGTAGGGATCCTAGTTCCTATCTATATTCTTTAAGTAGTAGGTTAAGGATCTAGTCTAGTCCTAGGACTTTACTATTAGGGAGCCTATTAAGTATCTTCTAGAGTTCTCCTATTATAGCTTCTTCTTCTATCTAGAATAGTCTTAGGTAGGTTATACCTTATATATCTTCTAAGTTAGCTTTCCTTAGCTCTAGAAAGAAATATTAGACTAGTATATCTCCCTTCCTATAGTTTTCTACTAGTTTCTTAATAGTAATTACCTCTAGGTCTTTAAGTCCTTATAATATCTCTTAGTTAGTAAGGCCCTTTAATCTTTCTTACTCTTTCTTATAACTAATCCTTATAGTAATTATGTAACTTTCTAGGGAAATTCTCTATATACTTAGTATAGCTAGCTAGCCTTAGGAGGTAGCCTATATCTATATTCTTAGTTTAGTTATCTTTGGGGAACTTTAGAGGTTCTATATATAGGTTTAGAGGATATTAATAGTATTAGTATCCTTAAGATAGTATAGGAGTTAGGTCTAGGCCCTTTAGAGGAGGAAGAGGAGGAATAGGAAGTCTAGAGCCTAGGGAGTATCTAATGCCTTTTAGATGTCGTCTATAAGGGTTAAAAGGTTCTTCTATATATTTCTATTCGTTTTTAGCTAGTTAGGCTAGTCTTTTAGTCCTTTAGGGCCTATTCTAGGTATTAGTTATCCCTTAGTCTAGCTTTAGAATAGAGGCTAGATCCCTCCTTTCCTCTACCTTTCCTTAGGGCTACTACTACTCTATTGTTTCTAGAGAGGTATACTCGTATCTCCTATACTTATAGACGCCTACGCCTTAGCCTAGGAGTTAGATATATTTTCTATACTACTATATAGAAGACTACTACTCTAAACTATCTAGAAGTATAGTAGGGTAGTACTAGTATCTATATTAAAACTAAGTAAGGCCTACTTGATATATACTATATATATAACCCTTCCCTCCTCCTAGATCTAATAGTAGTAGGTAGCTAGGATCTCTTAAGTAGCTCCCTAAGTGAATCTAAGAAAATATATAGTATATAGTAGTAAGTAACTTTAATCTATACTATCTAATATAGGACTAGGACTTTATTCCTAGCTATAGGTTTCTTATAGATATCCTTATTATAGAAATACAAGTAGTAGAAATAGAGCTACTAATCCCTAAAGGACTTACTATATAGGTAGTAAGGTTATCTACCTCTACTATAGACCTAGTATATATAAGTATCCCTATTAGCTAAAGAGTCCTAGAGTATAGATAAGATAATAACCTAGAGTCCTTATTAGATTACCTTCCTATTAGGACAACTATTAACCTAAAGGTAATAGAATAAGCCCCTTCCTCTCTAAGCCTAACCTAGAAGAAGATAGACTAGGGAAAGATCTAAGAGGAACTAGATAAGTAGATACCTATAGTAATAGAATACTATTGTCTAGCAACTAGGACACACTTGTCTACCTAATTAGGTAGGGGTCTTGATTAGTATATATAGCCCTCTTCCTACTAGGGAGAGACATTATTAACCTTCGTTTAGTATACATCGCTTACTACGTTTCATGTGCCTCTACTATAGAGCTCTAATTACTACTAACTACCTCTATAGCTACTACAATAGTTAGTCCGCCTAGTATGGCTACCTATAGCCTAATAGGTTATGCTACATGTAGTCCCTTCCTACGCTACCTAGCCCTTAGGTTTATATAGGTTTAGGTTCTACTTATTATTAGAGCTAAAGGTAGGGCTATCTCTCCTCGATCGCGTTAGGCGGTTAGGTTAATAGTAGTCCTTAGGTACGGATAACTACGACAAGTAGGAGGCGATAAACGACCTATAGCGCTAGTTACGAAAGGTGTCTTAGGAGGTCTCGACAAAAGCGATAACTAAGAGTAACCTCCTAGATAAGGGTATCGCCTTAATCCTAAAAAGCTACAAACCCTAGAAACTATTAAGGCTTAGGACCTAGATAGTCAATTACTTTCTAGAACTCGCTCTAGGTTTAGGGGATCCTCTAAAACCTTACTAGTACTATACGGTAGCGTACTACCTATTCGATACGATACTATTCCGGTCGACTAGTCTTATTCTACTAACCAATCCCGAGGCGTAGTAAGGACTAATTACCCGGACTATGCTTAGACCTAGCTAAAGTCTATAGTAGAATAGGTATCCGTATCTATATTGCGGTACGAGATATATACTACGAATACGAGAGCATTATGCTATTAAAGAGAAGGGATCCCGGTTAGGCTAGAGATTTCTAAACTCTAATTCGTAGCCTAGCTCGATAGTACTTCGGCCCTTTTACTAAAAGTAGAAGGTACCCCGAAAGAGGAAATAGGGAAAGAAGTTGCCTAGTAACCTCGCTATATTATTCGGTAGTTTATTAGCTCTAAGAATACTCGGTTACAACTCCCGCCTCTAGAGTTTTAGACTTTACTCTAACCGTAGGGCTAGTTAGGGGGATTTTAAGGCTAATAACCCCTAGGGGGGTTATTGCTACCCGAGCCTATATAAAAACAAGAATACCTATTCTACTAGCGGTATAATAGTATTCCCCGTTTTATATAAGAAAAGCAAAAACAAAAAAAAAGGATTTTATTACTATACAATAATCGGTTAAATAAGTTTAGGTATAGGGCTAAGCCTAGTATTAATACCCTCTAACGAGGAACCCGACCCGATTAACGAACAGATATAGCGTTCGCCTACTAAGATAGACAACCCCGTTATAGGGCTAGATACTACCGGGCCTAGTACTACCGGACTAGGCGTTAGTCGAGTACTAGAACCTAGTCTAGATATAGATTTCAATAGCGCTATATTTACTACCTTTAAGACGCTATAGTAGTAGATAATAGAGTAGTAGAAGGAGTTTACTCGTATTAATAGGCGCTACCTACCGGAGCCTAGTAGTAATTCTAACCCTTGGTTTAAAGGATATAATACTACTACCTATATCGAACGGTATAAGGACAACCTTATTAAGTATAAGCTAAACGACCGTTCCGACGCTAAGAGGATCTATATATTTATACGAACGACAGATACTAAGTTGTATACTATATTTAGGAGCCTCGAAGGCTACCCTAACGAGGCTAACAAGTCGGACGCTAATTGGGAAAAGTTTAAGAAGTCCTTCTTATAGGAGTACCGTAAGAACGATAGCCGTAGGGTTAAAGGTAGTTGTCTATAGCTTAAGACCCTATATGTCTAACCGCGTATAGAAGATAATAACTTAAAGGAGTATATTCGCGAATTCGTTAAAGTAGCGGATACTATTCCTAAGGAAGACCTCGAGAACTCTTAGCGGATCCGACTACTCCTTAAAGGCCTTCTAGGTCCGATATCCTAGTATATCTTCTATAGGTATAAGCTTACTAATAACGACCCTAATACCTTCCGTAACTTTAAGAGGATCCTAGAGTATATTAAGTAGGATATTAATAGCTCTACCGACTATAGGAAGTTTATCGTTAGCGACGAAAAGAGAGATATCGATTTAGTCCGTCTCGCTTCTAAGCCTACTATTCCTATCCTAAGGTTCCTACCGGAGTCTCAATTAGCTCCTCTACCGGTTATAAAGGTAGTAGTAGTTACTCTACTAAGCTAGGAGGACGAGCAATTTAATTAGTTTATCGACAAGTTTCGCGCCCTTAGTATTAATAAGCTAAAGATATTAGTTACGATAGCTAATAAGCTTAGTACGACTTAGAAAGTATCCGACACTATCGGAGATACCGATAATATCTATCTAGATACGCCTATAGTAGATATCTTTACTAATTAGAGGACTAGGAGTATAAGAAAAATATACCCCGACCTTAATAGTAAGTATTAGATATGTAGTAGCGTTAATTATATATAGAATAACTATCCGGTATAGAAGGAGCTTATAGATAGGGGCTTTATTAACAAGCAAAACGGTAAGATATACTACGGCAAGACTAGTAAATAGATACTATACTAATAGGACCTCCGTACTCTAAAACTAGCTATTATCCTACCGTTACTAGAAGCTAGGTATAGGCCGATCTATTGAGAGGTCCTAAGTAATAGTACCCTCGCGGCTATCGCTAAGCGCGAGGGCAAGAGGATTAGGAAGCTTATAGACGAAGAACGTACTAAAGACGGGTCTATCCCTACTATAGCGGTTAAAGTAGTAGCTATAACGTAGAACGACTAACTAATCGTAGATATATACGGCCTCTAGGCGGACGAGGGAGACGATAATACGGACTAGATTACTATAATGCCTACTATAACGAAGTCTTAGGCTAAGAACCCTTTACGACCTAGTATATCCCCCACCGGCGTACTAAGTAGGAAGGTAGTTAATAAGGTCAAGGTATAGCGCGAGACGGTAGCTAAGACTAAGAACCTCGTTACTATCTAATAGTAGGCTTAGCGACAAGCTAGCGCTACGCCTAGTACTTCGTCTAGCGCCAAGTTCCCTACCGGTAGTACTACCTCTACTACGATAGAATAGTAGGTTATAGAATCTTAGGAGGTAGAAATAACGGATAATAGTACTACTAACTCGAATAGTACTACTAACTCGCCTCCTAGACCTACTAATCTACCGGTCTATAATAAGAAGAGGGATACTAATCTAAAGTCATTCCGCCTTAATAATTATATTAAGAAGTATAGGACGGAAGATACGACTAGGATACAAAATATCTTCTAGACTTCTTAGTTTCTTAATCTTTAGTCTAGCGTCTCTATAGGCGATCTCTTAGCCTATAGGATTCCTACTAACCTCTTCTAGAAGCGAGTACTAAATAATCTAGAGTTTATATACGACCTAGTAGAGTTCCGAAAGCGCAAAGGCAAGGCGATATATATCGATGTTTACGCCTTAGAATACCTTCCGTATTTCTAGGAGTTACTAGTAGATAGAGCGACGGATACCGATAACGTACCTAGCTCGGTAGGTACTAGACGTCCTAGTAGGTTAGTTCGGGTTAGGTTCGGGTTCAAAACCGAACCTAACCCATTTGTCCGGGTCTAATCTTAGGGAACCGGAAGTTTGTCCGGGTTTAAACCTAAAAATTCAATAGGTTTATAGCGAACAATAGAAACATTAGAAAAGCGGAAATTGCGAAATATCGAGATAGGGAACATATTATTATTTATGTATACTACTATTATCGTAGTCCTAAAGGACAAACTAGTTATTTCTTCTATGTATACTACTAGTATCGTAGTCCTTAAGGA
>LFZO01000532.1:0-29798 GCA_001578225.1 Pseudocercospora musae
ATTCCTAAGTCTAGGGTTAATGTTTAGGAGGGGAGGAGGAAAGCTAATAGGATATTTAGACTCTAATTATATAATAGACAAAGCTAATAGAGTCTCGATCCTTAGAAGCATCTTCTTTCTCTATAGATTACTAGTTTCTTAGATAAGCAAGAAGTAGAAGTTAGTTACTATATTAACTATAGAAGCTAAGTACATAGTAATAAATGTATGTACAAAGCAATCTCAATTCCTTATAGCACTCCTAAGGGAGATAGACTATATATAGTTAGTAGGAGAATACTTATTCTAACTATTAATTAAAGGAAATTCTAATATAGTAAATGAAGTTAGACCTGTTTAGATTATAGGTAACAACTAGGTAGCTTTGACTCTTGTTAAAGATACTCATACCTATAAGAGATCAAAACATATTAATATTAGTTTCAACAAGGTTAGAAATCTCTAGTAGTAAAGAAAGGTTATAGTAGAATATACTCTAATAAAAGAGATAGTAGCCGATAGCCTAACTAAGCCAAAGACAGGGCTATAGTTCTAGGAATTCATTAGATAATTATAGTTAGTATAAAGGGACAAAAGTGCTTACTTGGGGTTTAACTACAAATCCCGAGTAAGCAAACACTAGATCTAGGAATTGAACCTAGTAGATTGGATACACTATGCTAATCTAGAAGCCATTGTATCTAATTGGTTGATTGAAGTTCTTGTTAGATTGTATTAGTTAGAATTAGGGTTTATAGACTAACTAATCTAAGTAGGAGTATTAGAATATATAGTCTAGTTGGTTGCCTAGTAGGGGATACTAAGTAGACTAGATTATAGGACGATAATTATGTAACTAATCTAAGCTAATACCTTTTAGGCTAAGCTCTAACCTATAGATAATGACAATACACTTGCTATTCCTACTTTGGCCCCTACTATTCCTTGTAGCTTCTATTGTAGTTTATAATCCATTTATACCTATCGGCCCTCCTTAGCTCGACAAATCTCAATATATAACGTAATACTATACTAGATATTTAATATATAAGACATGTTTAGTCTAATTAGTCTACGCCTATAATAATTATTAAAAGTAATAGTATTAACGTTATATAGTACTATAAGAAGGAAAGCCTAGATTCGTACTTTATATAGTATCCTTAGCTCTAGCTAGCTCCGCTACTATAATCTTATCGGCTTTTAGTATTAGGAACTTCTCGACTACTTCCTTTATCCTATACCTCGTACTAGCCCTTATTTTAAACTCTTTCTACTATTGTTTCTTACTTATATTAGCGATAGTAACAAGGTCGAAGTCCTCGTCGATATAGGTCTTCTATATAGCTCGCATTTCCGCCGAGTCGTTAAATAGCGGTATCTCGAGTATCTACTAGAAGAATTCGATCTATAGCTCCTTATCCTCTCTTAATCCTTCTAGTAGTACTATTAGTAACGATATATCTTTTATAAGATCTAGTCTTAATAGGATACGAGCTAGTATCTTCGAAGGAGTTATAGGCGTAAATCTAGGTCCTATAGCTACTTAGAAATTAGCCGCTACCTTGTCTCTAAAGATAATATTAATAGGAGCCTAGATCTTGTAGGCTTTAGGATCCTCGCTATAACCGCTAGCAATGCCCTTCTTCTTTAACTAATTAGCGACCTTCTTAGTAACGTCTCTCTCGAAGTATAGCTTAATTATTATTATAAGAACCTCTATATATATTAGATCGCTAAATTTCTAGTAGCCTTAAGCGATTAGTCTTACTAGTAATTTAATTACTTTAGAGGTTATAAGCTAGTACTTATTAGGCACGTCTTACTTATCTAGATTACGCTAGTAGTAGGTCTTAGGTCCTTTAATCTTAATACTACGATAAGTACTAAGATTATATATAAAGTAAGCTCGAATATTAACCTCGAAGTTACCCTTCTCGTTTAGTTCTATTACTTGAACGTTAGTAAGAGCGGCTTACTACTAACCTAGCGTCTTACTAAGAGGTCTCTTACTAGTAGCCGTACCTTGCCTCTACGCTAAGCTAACTAGACCTACGGCAATAGGCCTTAGTTTAGTATAGAAGAATATATCGAGTTAAGGGTTAGTTAGTAACTCCTCGTTAACCTAATATCTAAGACGTTTAAGGATATAGCTATAAGCCTTATCTTCTTCTATAGCCTTATTATTATTATTATTATTATTAAATAGTTATAGCTAGGTCTCTTAATAATAATCCTTCTCTTTAACCCCCTTGTAATAAGCCGATAAAGTTACCTTTAAATAGCGCTCTAAGCTATACTTCTTAGTTACTTTACCTACCTATTTATATCTATTCTAACCCTCGGCTAGATCCGTAACGTCGAAGACATTACGCTTTAAGGTAACCTATCTATCTTCTTTAGTTTTCTTCGTAGTATCTATAAGGTACTAGTATCCTCTATAGTCTATTAAAACGAGTCCCTTCTTATTAGTAAGCCGCTCTCGAATATAGCTCTTAGATATAAGGGCTATATTACTACGACTAAGAGCCTTTAGTTTATTAGTTATAGAAGAAGACTAAGTCGACTAAGACTCGAAGGAAGTATTCCCTATCTTACCGCTAACGTTACTAGGCGCTTATTCCTTAGTACTAGAAGCTATAGTACCTATAGTAGAGCTATTATTTACTTAATTAATTAGTAGTATAGCTAAAGCCGTAGGCTTCTTCCTAGACTTATTAACCGCCGGTAGCGTAATTAGCTTCTCGAGTATCTTTAAAATAGGCTTCTTCTTAGCTATAGCGGTTACCTCCTTAGTTAGACTCGTATCTAGTCGCTTAGGTAGCTTACTAGTAGTTAGGCAAGTTATACGATCCTCGCGAGTTACTATTAAGGCTTAGCGGCTTATAGAATATCCTCGTTCTTAATCCTAATCGATACCTCGGCGTAGGTTTAGATAAATTAGAACTATTAGTACTATTCTATATAGTCTAAAGAGTATCTATATACTAAGTTTACTAAGAAAGCTACTCTTAGTATCCCTAAAGTATATTCTCGAAGATCGCGGCTCTACGGACCGAGAGTAATAGGTAAAAGCCAACCCTTAGTATTTAGTATTCAGAACTGGTTTAGCAACAGAGTGCTTATTCCATGTCTTGTCATCCTTTCAACCCTGTACCTGTAGAACTTACTCTATGCAATACGCTCTTAGCGCGATCAGTTCGTCTCACACGTTCCAGTTTCACATGCCACTGCCACTGCCACTGCCACTGCCACGCGGGCCGCAGTTTGCCGACGTCACCAGCGGCTCTGAGCTGGCGCCAAACTTGAATGCCAACAGCTGATCATTACGATTTAGCGTCGCAGGCTCGCAGCTAGCTACCTTGATGAAGGATTGCATAGGAACGCGCTGATACTCTGTCTTCTGCATGTATCAGTAGATGTCGTATTATCCTCTTCTGCAAGACTGGAACCTAGCGCGTGCATGGCGCCAGCAACAGGCTGCAGTATTGGCAATGACACCACCATAAAGTGAAGAACAAGGAACATTCGCTTTGCAAGGTTGCTATACGACAACCCGAATACGGTTTCACCGAGCGGTACGAACAGTGGGCCGATATTCGTATAAGAACTCCTAGGAGCAAAGTCGACACGATGGCTCCAGCAAACGATCAAGAGCCGGAGAGAGCAGGAGGAAGAGGAGAAACAGATAAGCAAGTCCCTCAGGTCATGCTGGATCAGGCCAACGCAGCAGTTGCTGGCGAGAACGATATGTCAAGCTACACAGCAGCGGAGAGAAGGCATATGGGACACGACGTTGCTGTCAATGTGCCTGACTATGGAACTACTCCAGCCGACTACGATATACCGCCGCCCGCATATGGTGATCAATATGGCACAGTCAACCAAGAGCAGGAAGGATTTGGCACCAAAGCCAGTGTTGCGGACGATGGGCGAGTGAACATTCGAATCGATCAACGGAATAGACGGCTCTCCCAGCTACTTGTTCCGAGCCTGAAGCAGCTTCAGCAAGCCGCGGACAAACAACAGGCACCTCCGCCACCGTATATTCCACCTTCACTAGGAGGTGCTGGAGATGAGGCCCCGCCTCCGCCTTTGAATGTTGTGATACAGATCGTGGGATCAAGAGGTGACGTACAGCCTTTCGTAGCATTGGGCAAGGTGCTGAAGGATACATATGGTCATCGGGTCAGACTTGCAACACATCCGAACTTCAAGGACTTCGTGACCGAGAATGATCTGGAGTTCTTCAGTATTGGTGGAGATCCTGCAGCGCTGATGTCGTTTATGGTCAAGAACCCCGGTCTGATGCCAGGCTTCGACACGCTACGTGCCGGGGATGTTGGAAAGAGGCGAAAAGAGGTTGGAGAGTACCTGCGTGGTTGCTGGAGATCATGCTTCGAGACCGGTGATGGGATGGGACCTGAGGCTACAGATGATACAATCGAGGACTGGACATCACACAACCCGAATGAGACAGACTCTCTCCACAAGCCTTTCGTTGCAGACTGCATCATTGCAAACCCTCCGAGCTTTGCACATGTTCATTGCGCAGAGAAGCTGGGCATTCCTTTACACATTATGTTTACGATGCCGTACTCTCCCACCCAGGCTTTTCCACATCCGTTGGCCAACATTCAGTCTTCAAATGCGGATGATCATTTGACGAACTACATTTCATATGCTCTTGTTGATATGCTCACCTGGCAAGGATTGGGCGACATCATCAACCGATTCCGACAGCGCAGTCTTGGCCTCGATCCCGTCAGCTTGATGTGGGCACCAGGCATGTTGCAGAGACTTCAGGTTCCTCACACTTATTGCTGGTCGCCGGCACTGATTCCAAAACCCAAGGACTGGGGTGCGAACATCAGCATTTCTGGATTCTACTTTCTCGACCTCGCCAAGACCTACACGCCAGATCCTGAACTCAAGGCGTTCCTAGATGCTGGATCGCCTCCAATATATATCGGATTCGGGTCAATCGTCCTCGATGACCCGAACGCTATGACGAAGCTCCTGTTTGAGGCTGTGAAATTGACCGGCCAACGGGCTCTTGTCTCGAAGGGCTGGGGAGGCATGGGAGCCGATGAGCTTGGGAAGCCGGACAACGTCTTTATGTTGGGCAATTGTCCGCATGATTGGCTGTTTAAGCAAGTTTCGTGCGTGGTTCATCACGGCGGAGCTGGTACCACTGCTGCAGGCATTACAGCTGGCAGACCTACGTTAGTGGTACCTTTCTTTGGCGACCAGCCGTTCTGGGGCGCAATGGTCGCGAGGGCAGGAGCAGGTCCAGAGCCGATCCACCACAAGCAGCTTACGTCTGACAATCTTGCGGACGCCATCAAGAAATGCCTCGAACCACAGACTCAAGAGCGTGCGCGGGAGTTGGCAGCTAAAATTGCGACTGAGAAAGGTAGCGATGTTGGCGCTCAAAGCTTTCACCAATTCTTAGATGTTGACAAGCTTCGATGCAGTCTGGCACCCTCAAGGCCCGCAGTATGGCGCATAAAGCGCACTCAAGCGCGGCTCAGCGCAATGGCAGCCTGCACTCTTGCACAGGAAGGCTTGCTAGATTTCAACGATCTCAAGCTCTATCGACCACGGGAGTATGAGGCTGATGAGGGTCCATGGGATCCGATCACCGGTGGTGCGAGTGCACTAGTCGGAACAATGAGCACTATGATGCTGGGGGTTGCAGATTTCCCTATTGCAACTTTGAAAGCTTTGAAGATTCATCCTGACGCTCAGACGAAGAAAGAGGGCAAAAAGCCAGAAGGCCAGCAGAGGACTGTTAGCTCTAGTGCTAGCGTCAAGTCAGGTGCCACTGGCACGACTGCTGGGCAGTCAGAGGATGCGGCTCCTACAACTACCGGTTCTTCGTCGCCGTCGCCAGCCATGACACCTAGAAGCAATACCGACCATTCAACGATGAGCGGAGAAGCTTCTCGGAGCACGAGCAGCTTCAACTTTGAGGAATCGCTCCAAAGGCTCAATGCCGGACCGCTCTCGCCTGGTAGTCAACGCGATACAAATGGCAAGCGCATGAATTCGTCGTTGGCTGGCGCTTTGAGTGGTCAGCTCGGAAACAGGCCACGATCTCGCTCAAACAGCCGCAGTCGAACTCCAGGCCAAGCAGGTTCTGGTGGTACCGACTGGAAGAGCAGCTTTCAAAATGCACAGGACACTGCCAAGGGCGTAAATAGAATTGTTGGAGCTGGTATCAAATCACCTCTGGACTTCACGATGGGACTTACTCGAGGCTTCCACAACGCCCCAAAACTGTATGGCGACGACACTGTTCGAAAGTCGGAGAATGTCACAGATCTCAAGTCTGGACTTAGAGCTGCTGCGAAGGAGTTCGGCTTTGGCATGTATGATGGAATTACAGGGCTAGTGACGCAGCCTATGAAAGGTGCTGCGAAGGAAGGACCAGCAGGCTTTGTGAAGGGAATCGGTAAAGGCATCGGTGGTATCGCGCTCAAGCCCGGTGCTGCCTTCTTCGGTATCCCAGGCTATACGATGAAAGGCGTGTACAAGGAGCTGCAGAAGCACTTCGGGTCAAGCGTACAGAATTACATCATTGCTTCTCGGACGGCGCAAGGCTTTGACGAGTGTCAAAAGGCCTCGCCCGAAGAGTGCCGCGATGTAATCATGCGATGGCAGGTACTTCAGTCCAATCTCAAGAAGAAGAGAAATCCCGATGAGATGGTACGAGACATCCTCAAGGAGCAAATGGACAAGAAGGAAGCCAGGCTACAGGGACGAGGAGAGAAGAGATCAGGTCCTGGCAGTCGGTTTTGGAGCAGAGCAGGCACTACCGCATCCAGCAGGACTGCAGTCGATCCCGAGAATGCCATGCTGGCGATGGGTACACCATCAAAGACTATGGACCCGGCGGAAGCTGAACAGCGTGCTGTTGATGAAGCCATCAGGCTCTCTGTGCTTCAGACCTCACATGGCGACGCTGCGGAAGATGCAAGAGTCGAGCAGGGTATAAGAGATAATATGGCCGAGATCCAAAGAGTGCGCACGACGCGTATAGATCAGCATGAGGACATGCAGCTGCGACAAGCTATGGACGTCAGTAGCGCTGAAGCCGCCCGGCATCAGACTGAGCGAGAGCAGTATGAAAAAGACCTGGAGAAAGCTCTAGCACAAAGCCTGAAAGAACAACGTGGCTGGAACGACAGTGATAGCGAAGCAGGCATCAACAGCCCTGCTTTGTCGGAAGCAACACTTCCACCACCACCACCAAACGAGAAACCTCCGCAATACATCCCGACCGATACTGGACATCTCGCTGGCACTACCCAGACTGAGTTCGAGCGACAACAGTCTTCCTCAAAAGCTGGCGCCAGCGAAAAGACGCAGCAAGAGCGTGATGAGGAACGAATTGTTATGGATTATGTCAAGAAGCAGAGTTTGCTGGAGGAAGAGAATAAGAAGAAGATGAGCGGCAAAGGTGATGATGATGATGAGGATGATGAAGAGCTACAGATGGCTTTGAAATTGAGTATGCAAGAGCATGGCGAAGCATCTGGGTCTGCATCTGGGAAATGATTGAGTCTTGAAGCGTTGAGATGAATTCAATATTCGACAGGAATGACGATCAGTTCTGTGTTTTTTCTTTGGGAACGTGACATGAAATAGATACCCTTGAAGCGAAGACGATTGGCAATGAGTAATATACACATTTTGGGTGTTTTCGAGGATAGTAATCTCGGAAACAGCGTCAGACAAAGACCTCCAGTGTCCCGATCGCGTGGAACGGAGCAAGCTGATGGTCCTCCTCTTGTCATTTTTCCCCCAAGCAGTATGATTTTTTTTGTGCAGGGCCCCGTCCTTCGCCCTGAACCGTCGGCCTCACCATTCAAAAAACTTCTTCTTCGTATTGAGATCTGGCACGTCCGCTGCTTTTTTTCCCCTCACGCTTCCTTCCTTTCCCTGTTTTTCTTTTGCCATGCCATTACTCGTGTCCTATTCCCCCCCAAACTTACACCCTCCCTTTTGATGTTTGGATCTGCTCTGCACAGACGCTGTTCCGTAACATTTGATGTTGTCGTGCTTCATCTAGAGAAGGGGGGTTCATCCGTCTCTACATATAGCGGTTTGCTTTGTGCACATGTGTGGTTGTGCATTTTTTTTCCACGCCTCTGACAACGACTATAGAACGGATCTGCAGAGATCGGTTTCATAGTATCTGGTGTTGATGTTGTTGTTGAAGTATGCCTTGCGTGTCAATCTGATGGCATATTCCTTGTTGATGTTTGTTTTGAACTGATCGGAGCCATTATGAGATGGAGCCCACCTCTCTCAAACTGCGCTCTTCGTCGTCCGTTCCTGTAGATGAGCAGGTAATATGCTCAGCGCCAAGCGCATATTTGTGAGCATATTCCGCCTCCCAGAGCCCACATTTGTTGACTATTCAGCATGTCCTCGAGGTCTTGTCGAGTATCATAGAAATACCCATTATATCTGGCCCACAGAAATCTGTTGGTTTGCTTCTCGCGTTGTGCTAGCCAACGGGGAAGCTGCTCTTCTGCTTGAGCGATTTTCTTAGACAGTGCGCAGTTGTAGTGGTGTTCGCGTTGGAAGGCAGCATGAACGGCAGCAAGAGGCGGTGTTGCGGCATACGCGTCGCGTGAGGCCTGGATCTGCTCCTCTTCCAGATCCTCTTCATCCTCTTTGTCGTCGTCTGAGGATTCGTTATCATCTGAGGACTCGTCTCCGATTTCCTGTGCTGCTTGATGTGCACGTTGTGACTCCTCTCGCAGCTGTTGGTCGAGCTCGGGATCGAAGACCTGTCGAAACTGCATTTCGAGGATGAGAACCAGCCATTCAAATTGGTGGACATCGAATATGTCCCAGTGAAGACCTAGGCCTTCTGACATGGCGGCATTGAAGTGGCAAAGATCTGCACCCGGGTCGTCTTCCTCTTCCTCGGTCGGCTGCTCGTTGGAAGAATCTGTTGTTCCTGGTTCAGGTGACTGTTGTGGCCTTGAGATGTCATCTGTGGGGAGTTGAGCTTGACTGCCGCTCGACTCCTGACTGGACAGCTCTGTTGCAACTGGTTCGGTTGGTAGTCGAGGCTTTGAGGTGCCATCTGCTGGGGCCAGAGCCTGACTGGTGCTTGGTTCTTGCTTGGACAGCTCTGTTGCAGCCTTTTGTTGTGATGGTTGTGAGCTGCAAGAACCGGCGTCCGGGAGGTCAGCGCCAAATTCCGCATCCACGTGATGTTTTGCACGTTTGACGCTGCGTTCAGACTCTTCAGCAGTGTCATACCCAGAGTCAGGTTCTCGAGGACGTTTTTTCGAGTCGGTTTGTGCGATCTCGCCGGAAAGTTTTGAGCGTTTGCTGCGGTGTTCAGACTCCTGACGCACAATCTCTTCGTATTCCTTGCGAGATCGCTTCCTTGAGTCTGCTTTCAGGGTGATCGTGACAGGTTTTCGCTGAGCAAACAGGTCTGTGACCAGATCCGCCAAGAGAGTTATCATTGTTGCTTTCTCTTGCTGAACCTTGTATTTAAGAGCCGCAACCCTTTCGAGGAGTCGCGGAAAGGCACGAGAATCTGGCCTGTATGTGGGATTCGAGTCAAGACTCTCGTGGTCGGAGAGCTCTGCGTGGAGATAGCCGATTTGGGCATCGAAGTGCGGGAATGTGCTCATCTGAATTTGCCACTTTTTGAGCGCTGATCGCCTTCTCCCAGTGAGCCTCGTGACAGCTTGGTCGATGGGCCGGTAAATGTGTCGTTCACAGAATGACACAATTGGCTCGTGGATGTCACCTCGAGGCAACCACTTGAACATTGTGGAGAGCACGCGTGATTGCGTGAAATTTGCTTCCGATGCGTTCATTTTGACGAAAGATGCTCTTTTGATTTCCGAATGCTAATGAATGGAGATGTCACCAGCGCCTCAGCCTTGACACAATACGAAGTTGATGCTTCAATACCGTGCTGATTTTTATTTGGTCACTCAGCGGCTTGTGGCCAGCACGTTGTTGACTTGCTGGCAAAGCTTTCTGAGTTGTGGAAGCTCTTGTTTGTCTGGGGTGATGATTTGATGCTGCTGTTGATGGCAGTGGGTAGTCTGTGATTGCAAATTCTTCTGTTGTCTTTGAAGGTGGTTTGGGTCGAGAGTGTATCTGGGAGAGAAAGGAAGAGGGGGAAAATCACAAAAAGATTTTGCACTTGACACTTGCGAGATGAAATCGGGAGCTGGTCACGAGTGGCTACCGAGAAATTAACAATGGATCTTGGTGAAGCTGTCTACCAAATGAGATGTTGTTATCGTCCATTTAGAGGTGACCGAGTGATCCATTGCTGGAGTCTTGGGGCATACATGCTTACAGAAGTACTGACGACTTGGCATGCTCTTTGACGTGTATCTATTCCGGATCTGTGCTTGTTCTACATATTTCTTGAGAGGGTATTGGGCGATTTCTCGAGCTCGTATGCTGGAAGCCTGGGCTACGGACCATGGTCGATATCGTGGCTCGAAGCCGGTCACGTGATTGGCGTAGAGTCATGATTGCTGAACTTTGCGCAGTGAGCATGTCCATTCCCCAAACGGTAGGTCTTGCAGCATCTGTGCCTGTTCTACATATTTCTCGAGAGGGTGTTGGGGGATTTCTCGAGCTCGTATGCTGGAAGCCTGGGCTACGGACCATGGTCGATATCGTGGCTTGGAGCCGGTCACGTGGTTGGCGTGGAGTCACGATTGCTGAACGTTGCGCAGTCAGCAAGTCGATTCCTCAAATTCTAGGTCTTGCAGCAGGAAATGCATGTTGGCCGTTGGGAGTTCTGGTGCATGTGGAAGGAATCTGGTGAGGCAAGTGGCAAGTTGAGCATGGCATAGCGCTAAGGGGCAGTGAAGCATGTGGAAGGACGATGAAGAAGCTGCTGAAGCGTGAAGTGAGACTCCAGAGACTGGGATGCACGATGGATTGGTTGATGAACATGGCCATGGCCAATGCTCTGTTCTATTCACGGACTGCAAAGGAAATTATTGTTCAAGACCAGAAACACCGAGGCCATGGCTTGGCTTGGCATGCTACGTAGTGTCGCCGTACATAGTGCTAGGCCGGTAGCGCATCTTCAATCTACATGTACATGCTGCATTTTGAGCCCCACGTCCATTGAACACACATCACTCTCTCTCTCTACTCTACCAACAGCGCCGCCTACACCTACCTTCCTTGTCCCGCAGAAACCACAACCACATACCAGGTCAGTAGCTCTGTCTTTCCTCTCCTCCTTCTCCCCGCCGCCTGCGCCAAGGAGGCCTCACAAACAGCGTCCGCTTGTTGGGCAGCATTTGCTCGTCCACGTCCACGATGCGATGCGCTGCGCTGCGCTGCGTGACAGCGAGCATGCCGGCGACAGCAAGACCGACCGCGAAAGAGCTGAGCTGGGCCGCAGAGCAGTGGCTGCTGCACAACACTCGATGATCGAGCGCTCCTGCTGGCGAGGCAGCGGTCAAGCACGGCAGTAGCATGCATGACCGCTTCATCATCTTAGGCCATTGCGAGTCTGCGCTGTTTCCAGCGACTGCGCGCACCTCTACCGCTTTGCGACCTTCTTCTCTTCATTTGCTGTCAACGAAACCAACAATCGAAACCCTCGCATTCACATTTCCTGCACACCCTTGGACATCGCACGTGTCGCGCTCATGCATTCTTCAACTCACCCATCGGGTCTGCAGCATCAGACCGCCGACCACCATCAACTGACGCGTACACTACAGTCCCCGACGAAAACACACCACAAAATGGGTTATGAAGACTCCGTTTACCTCGCGAAGCTTGCTGAGCAGGCCGAGCGCTATGAAGGTAAGCCGAGATGCTCCCTTATCTCGTGATCGGCAGTACTGACAGCTGCGCAGAGATGGTCGAGAACATGAAGGCCGTCGCCTCCGCCGACCAAGAGCTTTCCGTCGAGGAGCGAAATCTCCTCTCTGTCGCCTACAAGAACGTCATCGGTGCTCGCCGTGCATCCTGGCGCATCGTGACCAGCATCGAGCAGAAGGAGGAGAGCAAGGGCAATGAGCAGCAGGTTACTCTTATCAAGGACTATCGCCGCAAGATCGAGGCCGAGCTCGCCAAGATCTGCGAGGACATTCTCGAAGTCCTGGACAAGCACCTCATTCCCTCTGCCCAGAGTGGCGAGTCGAAGGTCTTCTATCACAAGATGTACGTCTGCTACGTGCCTCCTCCATATACGCTTCTATCATGCTGATCACGTTCCTGCTGCAGGAAGGGTGACTACCACCGCTACCTGGCTGAGTTTGCTATGGGCGACAAGCGCAAGGAGTCCGCCGACAAGTCCCTCGAAGCGTACCAGGCCGCTACCGAGGTCGCTGGCACTGATCTCGCACCTACCCACCCAATCCGTCTTGGACTTGCCCTCAACTTCTCCGTGTTCTACTACGAGATTCTCAACTCTCCAGACAAGGCATGCCAAATGGCCAAGACCTCGTTTGATGAGGCCATTGCCGGTGAGTCAATCAAGATTTCTGCACCTGGTCTAGAGACATACTAACGCTCATGCAGAACTCGACACACTCTCCGAGGAAAGCTACAAGGACTCCACGCTCATCATGCAGCTGCTCCGCGACAACCTGGTAAGTGACATATGCTACTTCATACATCTCGGCGCCACTGACAGTATTCGCAGACCCTCTGGACTTCGTCCGAGGCTGAGCCTGCCTCAGATGCTCCAGCCGCCGCCGAGGGCGAGTCGAAGGACACCACTGATGCACCCGCTGGTGAGGAGGCCAAGCCTGCTCAGTAGTCGTTTTATGCGTTTTCATACATCGACGGTCGTTCATTGAGAGCGGGTGGAGCAACTGTGTTGCGGGAGCTGGTGGTGCATTCTCTTTTCTCTTGGACGTAGAGGTTGGAGGCAGCGAGACGGAATATCCTGCATGACGCTAGCTCTACATGCCTACAAGTCTATTACAAGACAGACCTCCTTGAAATAACAAAAAACCCGAAAGTTGATTCAACCTGCTCACTGCACATTTCTCTTCCATGCTTCTCTTCTGACCGGAAAACCTGGCACGATGATCGCCTCCTGTGCTTGGCTTGGCCAGTCTTGCTCGCACTGTTTCTACCGCTGCTGTGGATGTACTCCTTTCGCGACGCTCACGACAGGTCGACAGCGAGCATATCCGGCACGGCACACGATGAACGGCATGCTACCGTGGAACGATCAAGTGCAGAGACCGCACGATGCTGTCGAAGCATTCGGCAGCGGACTGAATTCCGAGTATGCGATCACAATTCACGCCGGGGACCGAGCGGTCCTGGTGCAGGAAGGCAATCTGTGGCCTGCCATCGGGGCTCGATTCGGCAGGTACACTGACAAGTACACATCTAGAACACGACAACGATACCTCGCTTCTCGTTCATTGCGGCCGACATGTGCATTTGCCGAACATGACGGATGTCTAGTGCTCTTGAGGCACAGCGCATATCGAGATTCGAGACCTTCCCCGTAGCATAGTGCTATACTATACTGGTAATATAGCCACTCTTGAGGAGCGGCGGCTTCAAGCTGTCACAGATCCGATGCAATAATGCCGATGTCAAACGACTCTTAACAGCCGGGTTCTGACTCCGCACGAACTACTCGGAGACGGCTCGAGCGAGCAAGGCACACGACCCAGTGGCGCCCGGGCACAGCAATGTGGGCTGTTATCACGCCGGTGGCCAGCAGCTGGAGCGGAAGGGCTGGTTGCTCGGTGCCGGACCAAGAAAAGGGTGGCGCGAACGCAGGTCCACGCAAGTGAAGAGCACTTGTACTTGTGTTGACCAAGGATCACAAGCATTAGGAATTGCTCGGGCGCTGTGTACATACGAGATGCTCCGCCCAGAGGAACTTGACGAGTCGCAGGCTGCTGTCTGGCGAGTCAAGCCCTCGGCTGCGCAGCGTGCAGAGGTCAGAAAGCAGCCCCTTTGCCGCGCGAAACAGGCATGCCGCAAACAGTTACCATTGCACAGACTCGGGGTGTGTGTCAGCAGGCCTTAGGTCGTTGCAACGGGCACGACTTGGGACTCTCAGAGTCAGCACAGGCAGCAGAAGACGGCGGAAGACGCGGACGATGGGAGCCTTTGCGAGTGCGCAGTAGTGGATCTTATAGTTTTCTGAAGAGCGGCAGAACGAGAACCCCGCTGGCCTCTGGGCTCTACTTCTCATCACTCCCGCCATCTCGACTTGTTTCCTCTCTACAACACCACCTCAGAATCGCTATCATCTCCTTGGGCGTCGTTTCGCGGGCAGCAGTTTCGTGCTTTGAGTGACCTTCCTGGCGCGTTCACGTTCGCGTTTCTGCTGTGAGTCTCTCCCTCCATTTCTGTCCTCGCCCAGCCCATCATTCAATTCGCCATCCATCCATCCCACACCGTAGACCAAGGCAGCAAGCTGGCGCTCCGGGAGTTCGGAGGCGATCGGACGGATGCAAGCAGTCGCTGGCAGGCTGGAGTGTCGCAGACTGCACTCTGCTGCCGCTCAGACCCATGCGCGCTCAGTCAGAGATCTGCATATCACTTGCATCGCGGGCGCGCGCACGATCATATCGAAAGCACCATCGGCCCCAGTCTGTCTGGTCGAAAGCGTGCGGTCACCTGACGCTCCAGTCCACATCGGACGCTGTCTGACCTCGATCGCATATCGGCGCAACTTCTCTTCTGCATCACATTTGCTGCTTACCTGGTCGGCGGTCTCTGCCACACGCTGGAGCGCTCGGCTGGGCCACCTCAGCTCCCTCGCGCTTCGCCGGCTCTCAAGTCCCCAATCCTCACTTCCGCCCTCCCGCGTCTGCCCAGCCCTTGCTGCTTCGGTCCCACCTGCGGCAGCGCCTCGCGTCTTATTATTCGTCTCCTTCGCCGTGGCTCACGCATTCTGCAGATTCACCTTCGGCAAACACCAGGGACGCTCTTTCACTTTAAGCGAACCGGCGTTCTGAGCTTCCAGTGCGACATATTAGTACATCTCATCAATCAATCATTAGTGGGAAACACCTCCACAGTCTTCGCGACTTTCACCTTCCGTTGCACGAGCTACGGTCCTCGGCGCAGTCATCTTCTCAAGTAACGACACTCACGGCCGGGCGAGCATACTTATTGTCTTAGCAAGTGAGTCATGCCCTCACATTGGTTCCTCACTCACATGCGATCCTCAACGCGCTAATCATCGTCACAGGCAAGCAAACCTCGTTTACGTAAGCACACACGCGACATCGGTATATTTTGCGATTCGACTTCAACCACGGACATCACCAAGAACATGAGTTTCCCGAACATGGAAGGCGGCGCACAGCCCCCTCAGCAAGGTGGCCAAGAGCAAGGTGGTTTCGGTCATCAAGAACAAGGCGGATTCGGCGCAGCGCCTGGTGCAGCTCAGCAGCCGACCTCAATGGGCCAGCAGATGGATCCGAGTCAACAGCCACCCGGTCAGTTTCCAGGTGCGCCGCAGGGCGGTCCGCAAGCTGGCGCGCCAGGGCCAAACCAAGGTGGCGACCAGAAGACTACTTTATGGTAAGCGCATTTGATGGCGCATCACAAGTCGGCAGTGAGACTAAAGCTTGACAGGATGGGCGAACTCGAGCCATGGATCGATGAGAATTTCATTCGGAGCGTGTGGTTCGGCATGGGCTATCAAGTCAATGTCAAAATGATTCGCGACAAATTCTCTGGGTAGGCGCTCTTCTGTCCTTAGGACGTTGATCGCAAGCTGACTGAAATACAGATCTAACGCCGGTTATTGTTTCGTTGATTTCGAGAATCCGGACTCTGCAGCTCGGGCTCTCGCGCTTAATGGGCAAATGATTCCAAACTCCAACCGTCAATTCAAGCTCAACTGGGCTTCTGGAGGTGGCCTTGCGGATCGCAGCCGCGATGACCGCGGTCCTGAATACTCTATTTTCGTCGGCGATCTTGGCCCAGAGGTCAACGAGTACGTCCTCATGTCTCTCTTCCAGAACAAGTACCCATCATGCAAATCGGCCAAGATCATGAGCGACCCAATTTCCGGCATGTCACGAGGTTATGGATTTGTACGCTTCGCAGACGAAGGCGATCAACAAAAGGCTCTTCACGAAATGCAAGGCGTCTACTGCGGCAACCGGCCAATGCGTATCTCAACTGCCACTCCGAAGAACAAGAGCGGTGGCGCTGGAGGTCCAGGTATGGGCGGCATGCAACAAGTGCCTGGTGGTCAGGGAATGTACTCGATGAGCGCTCCTCCGATGGGCTACTACGGTGCTCCTCAGCCAATGAATCAGTTCACCGACCCAAACAACACGACTGTGTTTGTCGGTGGTCTTTCTGGCTATGTCACTGAGGATGAGTTGCGATCTTTCTTCCAGGGCTTCGGTGAGATCACCTACGTCAAGATTCCTCCAGGCAAGGGCTGCGGATTCGTTCAGTTCGTCCAGAGACACGCTGCGGAAATGGCTATCAATCAAATGCAGGGGTATCCGATTGGTAATTCGCGCGTGCGACTGAGTTGGGGTCGTTCGCAAAACAACTCCGGTCCAGCAGGTACTCCATACCGTCCAGCGCCTCCGCCACCAGTTTATCCGTCAATGGGCATGCCTCCACAGCATCCATATGGCAACTTTGCACCTATGAAGGTAGGCGACCTTTCTCTCACTAAGTCCTGGCAAGCCATGTGATGCTGACTATGCTCCAGTAAGCGCATTTTCGTCCCTTTGCCTTGAGTGAGATAGCACTTTAGCGGGAGTTGGTCGAAGGTTCACATGACTTGCCTTTTACTACTGCATGCTCAAATCGCGTTTCTTACGACGACCACGAGAACGGCGCACGCTCACAGAACGGAACGGCCTCTCTCTTGGCATGAATGCATCCACGGACAGCGGGGCGGTCAGACTGCAGTAAAAGTTTCTTTTGCACTACTTTTTACTTCAACAATACACGACAACGCGCTAAATCACATGACCCGATTCGACGGCACGATCACATCCTCCACGATTACGATTTCCTCTTCTTCTGGTGCATAAGCTGCGGCCGGACGGAGCTTGCTTCTACATTTCTGTACAACAGATGGCCTGCAGCGCGGCGCGAGGAAGATGGGTGGCTGTTTTTAGCTAGCTGGTTCAGTACTCTCACGAGTGGATGAGCCAGGAATGTGCTTTCTCATTTTGGGGAGATCACAGACAGCTATGGAACCAAAATGATATCTGGACTTGGTGTCTTCTCGTTTCCCTCTCAACATTCTGTAGATCGTAGCTCGGACTTGTGCCTTCTGGTCACTTCGGACGCGTTCTTGAACATCTTCGCGGCTTTGCTGATACATTCTGTTAGTCCATGAGATCACCCAAGGCTCCCGGGACCTTGGGACTTGATGCTTGACGAAGATGAGGCGTTCCATATAGAACGAAATAGTAGCAGCGTCTCCTGAAGAATTGGCGCGTATCATTGAAGAGCGAGGAAGGAAGTGCTTCCCGTGAAGCTGAAAGGCGGCAGGCCGATGCAGGCGATATTGAGTGCGCCTTTCGACAACGAGTGACTCCCTTCCGGGCCGACCTTCAACGCTCCGAGGGCAGCAGCAGCTCAAGTCTCTTCGCCGAAACGGGAATGACGCCACGCGGCTCGAGTGAAGGCAAGAACGCGCCTTCCCCAAGTGCGAAGTCAGAGCTCGCAACACGGCTCAACCTCGCCGTCCACCTCACGACCCAGCCCTCCACCATCAACCACGTATGACAAAGACGGCACACTATCTCATTGCTTGAAGGCACCGCTTCGCAAGCCTTTGCTGCGCCATCATCGATACATCACCTCACATCCATCATGCGCTACGAAGAACTCGACATCTTGATCTTTCCGGGCGGCCACGATGGCAGCGGACACATTCCAACGCAAGAGTTCAGAGTGTCGTGCGTCGCTGTGCATGACCCGAACCCGCATCCTTATGGCCCGACTGGTAAGTGATGGATGACCTCTCCGGCGCGTCTGTTGGATGGGACTGATCATGTCCTGCAGTCGTACCCGTCATGACCTCCTTCCTTGCGAGCTTACATCCCGGCGCCCCTTTTCAAGTCTCCATCCACTCCTGGGGCAAGCGCAATTTCTTCTTCGACTCCAACGCTCGCAGCGATGACAACCTTCAGACGCAAGTCTGGCACGCGCAGATTACGGTTGATGGGGTGTTGCAAAGCGTCGAAGTCTTCGGTCCCGACATTCAGTGGCCGAAGGTGATTGCGAACAGCAATATGCAGACGATGGATGGTGCCGCGCCACTTCTCCAGTTTCCTGCGTTCCATCGCTCGACCATGTCGCAGACTGGATGGGACGCGCTCGATGAGACTGGACGGATCAAAGTCGTGGTTTCGGAGGGATGGCTTAGAAACGATGGAAAGTCCTTCCACAAGTTGGCAACTCATGTCATCTTCAATTTCCAGCCGGCCCCGCTTGGTATGTTGCTGCAGGATTGAGACAAGTGTTGGCTGCCCACTGACAAATCCTTGTAGATGTATTGCAGCGCTGCGACATTGCATGGCCAAATGCGACCATTATGGCCAATCCAGTAGGCATCCATCAGCCTTCTCGCCAGTCGAGCTGCGGCAGCATGCTCAACCATGATCTTCATCATCGAAATGCGAGCATCAACAGCGCCTTCAGTGCTGCCAGTGCCGGCGCATTCTCCTCCTCTCCTGCTTTGGGTGGACATATGCCTGGCCCACCACCACCTACGCCAACTTATGCTGACAGGTTTGCTGCGTACCACTATCCACCAGATGGAAGCAGCAGATCCACTTCTGCATACACCACGATCTCTCAAGCTGCCTTGCCGTTGACGGCATTGCAATCGATTGGCACCGCGGGCAGTCTGCTTCCATTCTCAGGCATGGATGGTGAGCGACTTCACCGTGGCAGCGAGGGCAGACTGCGCATGCCAAGCGGACGACTGGATGACCTTCTTGGCGCCATCCGCGAGCAGAGAGAAGCCGCGGGTGCAGGACAGCTCGCAGATGCCTTCTCAATGCCTCCGCCACCACTTCCTCAGCACGCTGTGCGCGCCAGAACTGCCGAGACTGCCCATGGACGTGCCCTCGGCAGCCCTATGATGACCGACTCTGGCGCACAAGTCAATGAGGAGGACCTGGACAATGCCGACAGACGTGCTATGGCTCGCTCGAACATCTCAGATGTGTCCATGCATGCCAACTGCGAGAACTTCCCGACCTGCACGTCTGAAGATGCTCACGGCCACCTCGTTCATCACTCTACAGGTGTAGCGCCAGCTGCTGTTATGCGCAGCAGGAAAGAAGGCTCCGCAGATCTGACGAGTAGGCATCTATCTCACTGCTCCAATACTGGAATTGCTGACACTGTCAATAGATCGTGATTTCCTGTCTAATCTTATCAATCAGCAGTCTGATGCCTCTGCCGGCAGTCCATCTTCGGGTGCTAGCATCGACAAGGCCTCCACGCTGCCCTCGTCAAGTCCGGCAATTGGTTCAAACAAGAAACGCACACGATCGGCTCTCAAGCAGCTGAATGTCAATGAGGCTAGCTCACCAGAGAAAGAGCCCACCCGCAAGGTGCGTACTCACACCTTCGATCAACCACCTCTACTAAGACATATGCTGATAGATGGTCACCCTAAAGTTACGCAAGAGGAAGACGGTCCTTGCAGGATCCGATGATTAGTATGCTCACCGAGTACCGCTTCCAAATTCGACTGGTTGTATGTTCAGGTTGTCGCAGTGCAGAAGTCACACCTGCCCAAGCGCATTGTTGAGGGAGCCTGCAATAGTTTGAGGGCATTGGTAGGAGACTTGGCAGCAGGGATGACTGAAACGACGGGTACCTCATATCCTGTGTTGATACAGCTCATGGACAGTAATGGACCGATATCAACATGTGTCTGTTTCATTCCATCATTCCAAAACATATCATCCATCTCTTTTCACCTCTGCAACGCATATCACCCTAGTCTAGGAAGCTTGATCTCAATCCTGAAGCGGATATTGACTGTGATTCTTCTTCTGTCTTATTTCTTTGGAGGAATGCCTGTAGCAATAGCCATGGCCGCGTTAGCTTGTTCAACCAACGGATCATGGATGTTTGAAAAATCCAAAGATTGTTGTTGCTGTTGTTTTTTTGGTGTTGAGGAGGACGCACCAGACGCTTGAGCTGCCGTTTGCGCTTCCGCTTCCGCTTCCTGCTCGCCGTGTGCATCACGACCCGCGGCAAAAACTTTGTCGAAATCGTACTCGAACCATCGAATATCTGGATTCAACCCCGCAAATTTCCAAACCCCTTGCACTTTTTTGTACCAGTGGAGATTGAAGGAGTGGGCGTGGCCTTTTACGGCTACGGTGGTCATGGTTTCGTCTGTGTATTTTTGGTGGGGGACGCGGAGTTGATGGTATCTGGGAAAACCCCCCCGGAGCGTAAGCGGAGCAAGCTTGTGTGATATTGGTGGTTGGTATTCCTCACCCGATAATTTCATCATCGCTGACTTTCTCCCATTTCGTTCCTCCGATGAAGTGTTGGGTTTTGAGGGTTGGGTCTCCCAGGACTGCTGGGTCGGAGGCCATTTTTATGAATTCTTCGGCTGGCATTTCTTCCCAGAGTTTGTTGAGGAAGGAACGGTAGTCGATTCGCAGGGTGGGTGCTATGCATTTTGAAAGACGGACCCAGTCTTTGCTGTCGTAGCTGTCGGCCCATTCGTAGACGGCGGCCATGCAGCCTTGCATTTCTGAGGTGGGAGAGGGGTGTTAGTGAGGGTTCTATGATAGGGATGGGCTGGTGAACGGGGTTGGGGTGGATCGAGGGTTGTGACTTGAGGGACAGTCTCTTTCTTCTTTCGCTACGGTGATGGTCACAACCCTCAGAATTTCAGAAGATGATGTTTTTAGTTCCGCTCATGTCCTTCCTCTATGGAAAGGATCGCTTAAATCCCTTGTTGTTTGTTCATCATAGTGGTTTCTGCTCCAACCTGGCCGAAGGACCGAAATCAACTCACCCTCAAGCGTGATGAGCTTGACAGGCTCAAGCTGCGTGTCTGCGAATCCAGGCATGTTGGCGGTAGTTGATGGGATGGAAGAGTGAGAAGAGGGGAGGGAGAATGCGTAAGATCAAGTGCGAGGAGATAGTGGGCTTCTTAACATTTTGCTCTAGCTGTCAGGAATAACTTCTGGGCCTGCATTGGCGCATTGGGGGCTGGTGTCACCGCCAATCCTTATGTACGATTCTCCCCACCCAAAGTCCGTAGCGGTAGGGCAAAGCATCAGACGGACGAGCTGTGGGGCCGGTGGCAGTGTGAGTAGTGGATTGGAAAAAGCGATTCAAGGTTGTTCATGTGAGCCGCAGCTTCAGCCTGAACATCCAGTTGGTGCGAGGGAAAGGCATTGCCGGTGTTTGGGATTGTGATGTTCCTGCAGAGTGTGTGCTCGGTGTGCAGAGGGGCGACATGAATCGATGAGGTCGTCGAATCGGCGCTCGGCTTCTGATGTGAAACTCTATTTTGGGATCAAACTAGGGTACTGTTTACTTGTACAAACAAACCACTAATAGCCTTTCCCAATATCTTCATGTGCAGGCGCTGCAATGGACCACGAAAGTCTGCGCACTGCGTCGACATACTTGAATAATCTACTGCTGGCCAGAGGACTTTTACGCAATGGCGAGCCGGTCGACTTCGTCAAGCCCTCGAAAGAGAGTCGCGCTCAAATCATCAACCTTGTCCACGACCTGATACTTCGAGAGGACCGAGATAAGGAACAGCGAGAGCATGCGGCGACTACGATGCGGCAACTACGGTCTGAAGATGCCAGGAAGACGCACGAGATCGAACGACTACAGACTAAGAGCGAGGAGTCGGCGCGAGCAGCTGCACAAGCCCAGCAAGCAGAACGCGTCGCATTGGCGGAAGTGAAGAAGGTGGAGAAAGCCATGAAAACGCTTCAAGACCAGACAACAAAGCTGAAGGTGACGCTGGCGCAGGTGAAGACACAGTGCGCCAATGATGTCAAGAAACGAGATCTTGAGTTGGCTCGATTAAAGACGCATTTGCAGGGTCAGCAGAGAGGCACGCGCGTAGGAATGACCGCTCCCAGTATGACTGTTAGGAGGCCTGTCGTGGAGCCCTCAATGCACGATATCGAGGACCCAGCGTATAGCTTGAAGCAAGAAACGACCGAGTTCCTGACCCAGCTTTGTCAGGACCTGAGCGATGAGAACGATAGCCTGATCAGCTTGGTTCGGAATGCTCTTAGCACTATGCGAGAGATTCTTGGCCTGCCCGCTAATATGAAGCTGGCGCATCCAGACAGCGCGGTTGGGAGCATGGGCAGCGAGACACAAGAGCTAAATGCGAAATACAAAGGCGCAGTGAGCGGTGATCTGATGCAAGCTCCTCCTGTGGCATACGAGATGCTGGCGGCTGATATGGAGTCGACATTGTCTACCCTTAAGACCATTCTGACAAACCCGAATTTCGTCCCAATGGAAGAGGTCGAGATGAGAGAAGAGGAGATCATTCGTCTTCGAGAAGGTTGGGAGCACATGGAAAGTCGCTGGAGAGAAGTGCTGAATATGATGCATATATGGGTGAAACGATTGAACACTGGTGAGACCATCAACATCGATGATCTGCGCAAAGGAATGGGATTGGTCACGCCGGGCGGCAGATCAAAAGGACGTAGTGCAGCTGCGCCGGCGGAACAGCAGGATGAAAGTCTTCTCACTTCTGACACCAGCGAGATCGAAATGTCAAAGGCCACTGGTCGCGCAAAAGCAAACCCAAATGCGACAATGAGTGCCGGACCTTTCCGAACTGAATCGGCTGAACCCGCACGAGCTGCTGTATCGCCTGTGCCTCAGCAATCGAGATCTTCAAAAGGAGAGCACTTGGAGACATCAAAGAGGAAACGCAACGCACTTGATCCGCCAGAATTCTTTGACCTTCGACCATCTGGATCGACAGCTCAAAAGACAGCGCCGAACTCTCGACCCAAGTCTGGCGCCGACACAGCATCTGACCCATTCTTTGGTACCACCGCGCTCGAGGATGATGAGAGCGAATTCCTCGAGATTCCTCAGATGACGATCGCTGAGAAGTTAAGCGCCGCGCAAGAAGAGGCTGCAGAAGCTCAAGCTGCACGTGCAGATCACAAATCGCTTCGCAGGGAAGAACGACCATTTGGCTTGGACGGTGTCCTGGACGAAGCAGAAGATGACACACTGGGCAAAATGCCGGGTGATGATACGTTAGGCAGGATATCGCCAATGGCGAAAAGGACGAAAATCAAAGGACGGCCGCGCCAGAGAAAGAGCACGCTAAGTCCCGAGGAGCTAGAAACGCTTCTCATCGCTCAGAGCTGATTACGATGTGCAGTGGGCTTCTAGGAGATGATGTATGCTTGGATGAAAAGATCATGTTGCTTTGGTAGGGTTGGGGAAGCGCAGGTGTCGTTGAATAGCGATAACAAAAGCGTTTGAGCAACGGCCTTCTTGCCGTCAGACACCCACGCATACGAGGAGGCAAGGTTTCCAAGTTACACCAGGCTACACCGATTGTGAGAACCCGGAGCTGTAAAGCATGTGAGGCCTGATTGACAGCTTGAGCTGAATGCGGGTTCCCGACTCGATCACGCTGTGTCTCCACTGCTACCACTGATCATCCTGGTCATGCGAGCTTCTCGTCCACTTCGCAAGCAGGCGAGTGCAGGAGGAAAACTTGCAGGTGCATCGATAGATTGGCTTTCCTGCTTGCGAGTTGGTGGCGCAATCGAGGTCGCCCATCCACTTCTTCTCGTGTGCTTGTTGTTATTGTACAGTAGACGAGGAGAGCGTTTGGTTGATGTGGACGTCCCCGAAAGTGTATGTGTCAACAAAAGTGATTCTTGCTCTTGTCACAGCGATTGACGTCGTTTGTGCAACTTCTCCAGCCTTGAGGATTTGAGGTGCTTATTGAGTCTCGCTCCCGACTGGTACATTCATATTGCTATATCACAAGCCCACTCCAGGTACCCCTGTCTGCAGTCTGCCAGCCATCTTTCCATGCAGGCCACATGAGCTCTTCCATGATCGAGCGTACTTTCGGTGAACTGGATCATACGATGCATCCACCTTTCTCCTGCGAAGCGCCCTTCTGGATTCAATTGCGCATGAGCTCCATTCCTGAGGCCGGTCGTTGCTGCTGAACTAGTGCCATAGCATGCACGTGGGAAGGGAAGTGTGTATATTCCTTGTTCTAACGATGGGCCTGGTATGCAAGCAATCCGGAGTTGCCTTTTGATCTCGCCCATTTCTGGCTAGAAGAAGTGTGATTGTGGAGGAGCGGGCCGCGCTTTCCTTGGGACTGAGCGCATTGGCCATTCAAGTGAATGTCGCCGAGCGGCAAATGTCCGGGGTTGATTGGACAACGACTTCACATCTTCCTGCACGACCTCCGCCTGCCAGCATCTACGCGCTCTGCTGCACCTTTCCAATAGCGGTGTCTTTCACACTGTGCTGCACGATGCGGGACATGGCTACATGCGTCCTATAGCCAGGCCGAGCTGTGGAGGTGAAGCATAGGTATACATACGCGCTCCGCCCTCACGCAAAACGCCCTTTCCTTTCTCCTCAGCAAGCGTGTCAATTCAAGAGCTGGTTCTTAGTTTTTATCCTCTTTTTCTGTTTTCTTGTCTGTTAATCAGGGCCTGGTGCTCGCCGCGAACTATACTACTCACTCACTCACTAATAATTGCCCCAAACCCCACCGCCAATACCGAAGCCAGAAGAAAAATCACACCAAAACTCATACCAAATCTTTACTGCCATTGCACAGTAGTCGCCGGTCGACTGCCAACCACCAACCACTAATTATCAGTCTCTTGCTTGCTCAGCACGACTTCCGACAAATCGCAATTCTTTTCTCCCTAATTACGATTATCGCACGAACCAGAAACCACATATACACCTTGACGGAATCCATATCACAATGGCCGCTATCCAGCTCAACTTCACTCTCCGCACCTCTGCCAACGTCAAGACCGTCCACTTGCTCGGTTCCTGGGACAACTACCGCGGACAACTTCCACTCTCCAAGGACTCCTCCAAGCAGGGTGGCTGGAAAGGCACTTTCCGCTTCCAGGGCCAGACTCTCAAGCAAGGCCAGCGATACTGGTACTACTACATCATCGATGGCTACCACGTCTCCCACGACCCAGCCCGCGAGTCCGTCACCGAACCAACCACCGGCCGCAAGTTGAACACTCTCGACATTCCCAAAGGCAAGGTCTCCGAACCCGTATCCTCATCCAAAGCAGCCCGTCAATCCCGCCGCATCTCTTCCAACGGCGTCCCGAAAGGTCGACCACTCGACAAATCCGAAATCGTCAGCCCAAAGCCCTACAAGCCACAAGAGACCCGCAAAGTCCGTACCGAGCAATTCGCACACCCAACTCTCGAGCAACTCACTGCCAAATTCGCGCAACAGCAAATCGAAGAGTCCTCTTCTGAAGAGGAATCTGACGATGACAGTGATGCGGAATCTGATGTTCCATCGCTCAGCTCGAGAAGCAGTAACAGCTCGACTCCATCTTCCGTCTCCAGCACTAGCTCTTGCTGCACTTGTGAGCGCTACGGTATCACTCGTGCCGGTGCTCGCGTCAAGTTGGACTGCGGTGGTAACCGATGCGGGTACTCTGACGGCTCTGACTGCTCCTCTGAGTCCGAGGATGACTACAAGCGAGGCACGACCCGCCGCCATGGAATCGTTGTTCGCGGCCACTGAATGAAAGAATGACTGGATGATATATACGACTTGTTCTTTTCACACGATGATGATTGAAGGTGTCAAATGAACGGACGCCATTTTATATTCCGTTCGCTGTACACACATACACATGTATTTTGGTTTCGACGGAAGATACGCACCTCTGATTTCTGACACGCGCGCCGCTGCATTCAGCTGGTCTGCTTGTTTCCCTGCCCCGCGCCGTTGAATTTCGGGAGATGTCGTTCTTTCGCAGACTACTGTCTTGCGCGCTTTTTTTCTTCAAGAGGCGACCTGCGGACACTTCTTTACACGACAAGATTCAGCGCTTTGCAAAAGGATCTTGCATTGCCAATGCTGAAGGAAGGTGAAAAGCCCGGGGAGGATTTCCTTTGCGGTGTGCCTGCAACACAGATGCTGCATGGTCCTCCCAATGATGATGAGGGGAGGGGAGGAAGGTTGGTGAGAAGGAAGCATGCAGGAAGTAGAGCGGCGATGGTTCGGATCGCTTTATACATAGAACAAGGGAAAATTCACTGCATGCTGACCTCCTCCTTCGAACGACTGTGCCCTGTTCTTCCATACATGTTCATTGCCTTTTTGGTGATTATCTCTTTTCCGAATTTCTGCCTGTTTAATTCTCCCATCGATCTTGTTACACGAAGGTGCAACCCCTTCAGAGTTCTGGAATATCTACAAGCGAAGCAAGATCCCGTGCTGCCAAAAAAAACAATTTGTCTTCTTTTCATCGATCAGCTACTTCCGACGCGCATTCGTTATCGCAAGCCTCCGTAATTTGGCCGCGCATTCGTTCTCGTAAAAATCCGTCGTTCAGTTACATATGTGAAATCTTGCAGGACATCAAATAATTTGAAAAGCATTAGAATCACTTCTACGCCAAGTGGTATGGATCAACGCGCCGGTACTTCCAAATCTGTCGAGGGCGCGACAGGCTTCTACCGGACATTACATTTCTTTCCCTGCGGACGTCTTGCTGTATCAAGACAGTGGTGAGAAGACGTGCTCGTGACGTGCGTTCCGAGACGTTTGAGCTCACTTGCTTTGCCGGCGTCGAAAGTCTTGCATGCTGTCAGATCAGCTTGCTCGGCCGTCATTGCTGAAATCTCCGCGAGATGGTCATCTTTGCTTTCAAGGCGTTGCGGTGGGGATGCAAAGCCAAGATTATTCACATCAGGCTCGCCAGGCTAGAATCCTTGTTCGGGGTTTGACATCGGGAGTTGTAGTGATCTACAACGGCATGCTGCGATGGTGCGTGAGGGTGTGGACTAGGTGTCATTCATTAGCTTGAGATCAGGCAAGTGGCCTTGCCATATGTAGCAAGTGATGTTCTTGTCGTCGCACAAGATTACCAATGCTGGTGGCCATGATATGCGTAGTCATCCGCAAAGCTCGACGACTGCCTCGTCTATGTGTCTATTGCTTACTGTCACCCACCTCAGTCCACACTCCACCTCATTCGAACGTCATCTGCAACGGCTCTGCTTCGATTGTGGAAGGCCTTCTTGTCGTCTATATTCGTGGAGATTCCAGGTCTGTATGTTGCGGGCATATCTTGCTTCCATAGCTCCAAATATAAAGTTCGCAGGAAGCGACCGGCGGCTACTTCTGCCTTTCAGCTATCGAAGAAATGTAGACTTGATTGTCCAAGGGAACCTTGGGCGTAGAGGTTTATTGTTCGGAGTTGCCGCCTGGCGTGGTGCTTCTCCCGAGATTTCTAGCCGGCACTGTACCTGTCAGTACTTACGGAACCATCCCGTGAAGCTACTTGATTGTGAAGCTCTAGACTAAGGTACGTGGCCACTTCTTCCCGTCAGCAACTTTCCGCCTTGCAAAGAACGCGATTGGTCGGGTGGCAAGATTGAGAGATAGTATGTGCATACACAATATCCAGCAACGGCCACAGAAATTGTCGATTCATCCCGTGAATGCCAAGGGAAAGCCGTCTCCGAGTATGTGCAGTAATTAAAGAGGCGAGCGCCTGGCTCTGAAAGCAAATTGCGCGAAAGGAATCGATGGCTAAGAGCATTGAAAGATCTGGATTCATCTGGGGTGCCTACCCGCGGCCTGTATTCTAATCAATCATAACGTTCTCGTTAGTCCGGCAAGAGATGGGGATAGATCGTACAACATCGAGAACCACAAGCATTGCCAATGCCACGCGAGAACGCTTGCAGTCCCACGCCGATGTAAATGCCAGTCATTCCGCCATTAAACCAAAGCACAATATCGTGATGTCTGGCGTGATACTTTGCTGTCGGCCTTATTCTGCAGCTCCCGTATTGTCACCTGACCGACGCTGTGTGCACGGGTCATGCAAGCTGCAGCGTAGCTTGAGCTTGAGCTTCTTTCTGCACCGCCGATCCGGATGCAGCTTTGGAGCTTCATCCTGGACCTTCTACTCCTACCATTCCTGCGTACCCTCAAGACAGGCTAATTGGTTCCGTGAGGGTGTCCGGCATCCGTAACTGCCGAATGCTTCTCCCAGAATCGCCAGTAATGGATGTTGTGCCTAGATTGTCGAGAATGCGAGTGGGAAAATTTGATGAGAGAGATCCTTCTGGATCGTAGGAGTGCGTTGCGTTGGCAGCAAGCACCTTTTGTAATGTATGGCCGGAGCCAGATAGTCTAAGGCACGAGGCTGTGCAACATGCTGAGCGTCCGCTGGTGCTTTCGGCAGTGGGAGTGTCATGGTTTGTGGGCACCCCAGCCGCCACTTGAATAGCCGGAATCAGACAGATGATGTCTCCTTGTGTCGGTTCGGGGTTGTGACCGATACCTGGAATGTTGTTCGCAAGCGTAGCCGACTAGGATGGTTTTCTCCTGGACGCAATGCCCTCGTTGCGCTCTCGCGGCGCAGGGATCGACAGCGTGCTTGTAATATAAGCATCGGCACACCGAGTATCGTTCCACGACTTGTAGACACATGGCTTCGAGAGTTACAAGTAAGGGCTCCAGTGGGCAAAGCAGATATCCACGCCTGTAACGGTGATCAAGGCAGTAACAAGATACAATGAGCAGGCAAAGCAAGATATGTGCGGCGGAGGTTAGAGTAAACGGTGCTAAGTATAAGACGGCGAAAGCCATCTTATAAACGTTCGTAGATGTCCAGTCCAGAAGTGCGTAAGTAAGAGGGTCAGTCAGCAGGCTGCGATGCACATCATGCGTAGAACGCATTCTGCATGGCAGCCGATAGCCCGTCCATCACGCTATAGGTCAGAGAGGACAGTCTTGGGTGCAGTAGTGAGGCTCCGCTGGCGGGCACGTCCGAGCTGGTAGCAAGATCATAGATAGAGCATACGTATGGAGTACGACGGAGACTGCGGTCTGCTAGTGCTCTGGAGGCCGAGCAAGCGCAGGCGTGATGACTCCGCCGGCTCGTGATCAGGGTTGGGAGCAATGGTTACAGGTAGGTTGTTGTATATCAGTCAGCATGCCAAGGTAACAGGGGAGGAACAATAACAGGTAGCGTTTAAGGGCACTGATTCAGGGCTACTATTACAGACTTATTCAGTCTGTTACATACTAACTTAGGGTCACTAATAAGGACATATAAAGGTTAACTAGTTAGCTACCTTCTATAGTATATACAATTTAGTAGGCAATTTACGAATGTCTCGGTCTATACCATTAATTTATAATAGGTTATGAGCCCGGCGCTCTAAGCTTATCCTATCTAAGAGAACAGACTAAGAATTGTTATTATTAAGAAGGGCAACTATAGATTAAGTAGAACTACTAGAGTTAATAACTAAGATTAGTCTACCCTATAGTACTAGCCTAAACAAGTACAATTAGAGGATCTAAACAGAAAGATCTAGCTAAACAACAAAATAGCGTATAAGGACAAATCTAATAATAAGATCCTTAAGAAGGATACTAACTTTTATACTTAGAAAACTATCCTAGAAGGGGAGCTTATTAAGGAAAAAGTCCTTAGATATGTCTTTTACAATCTAGAATAGTATAACCTAGAGGTCATGCTAACTAGAGAAGACTATTAAGATACTATAATAGTTATAAACGATACTCTATAGGTACTAGTCTTAGCTAAAACTAAATA
>LFZO01000533.1:0-29718 GCA_001578225.1 Pseudocercospora musae
AGAAGTAATTAGAGACTAAAAGCAATAGAAAGGGAATACGACAAGCTAATCTAAAGCAAAGAAGACCTAAAGAGGATAGTAAGGTAGATCATTAAACAGGGATTCGTATAACAATTTGCACTAGTAAGGGAAACTAAGGAATAGATAAGAAGGAGGGAAGAAGAGGGGGAAAGAAGGGTAGGGCAGTAGGCAAGGTAGTTAGAGGGTAACAACCATAACACTAGTACACCCTAGAGGAAGGAAAGCAAAGAAACGAGGAAGGACAACACTTGTAAATAGGACAGGAGGGAGGTTTTTACTAACTAAGTTGGTTTCCTACCTAAAACAATACATAGAAACAGACCTGCATAGGCCGAAAGGCACTACAACAGGCAAATGAAATATCTATCTATCTATCTATATATTCTAACATTACTTAATATAAATACAATAGTATACGTCGATAAGGTCTAAGGATATATACTATTCTATATCCTTAAGCCTATCTATTGTTTCGCTAATAAGAGATAGGAGATAGCGATTTTTAATAGTAATCTTATTAAGATTCCTATAGTCGATATATAACTAAAGACTTCTATCTTTCTTTAGTACGAACAAGATAGGCATATCCGCCTCGCTTATACTAGGCCTAATCTATCTATTCTCTACTATCTTAATAAGGTATTCCCAAAGGACCTAAAGCTCCTATTCTAACTAATAATATAGGGAGCGATAGGGAGGCTTTCTCCTATTAACTAGGTCGATTGAGTACTCTATATTAGTATATAGCTAGCGTCGAGCCTCTAGTATTATAGTAAAGACATCTTTAAAGTCCTTGAACTCCTCTAGTAGATTAGGGTTATTAGCTACTATACTAGCGTTATATATACTTACTATATATATATATATATATATATCGCGTTACGCATTTCTTTAAAGAACTACTATAGCTCGCTTACTATAATAGGTCTTACCTTACTACTAGTACTATAGGTCTACGTATCTATTATACTATCTACGACTATCTACTAGTCCCTTCGCTAAGGCCTACCTAGTATAAGATCCGGGTTAGGCATTTCGAAGGCATAAAAGATACTAGTTATTATATATTCCTAACCTAATAAGTCTACAATACGTAGGCTTAGTATATATACTCTATAATAGTATCTATATTCTCCCTAGAAGCTATCGGTACTAGTTAGGATAGTATTAGCAATCTACTAGGACTAGTATTAGTCTATTAGAGGACAAACTCGCGTAAGATAACGTTAATATCTACTATATCGTCTAGTAGGCACTTAACGTATACGTCTCTACTCTACGTTATAGTATTACTATTATGCTATATATACGTTATAATAGTATATATACTATAGAGCTACTAGAATCGGCTATAGTACTTATCCTTAGCTCTTAGCTAGTACTTTACCTTTTCCCTTATCGGCTACCTCGATCTTATATATAGCTTGCAAGTTACTATCCTTCTATAGATATTTATTAAGCTAGTTAGTCTTAAAGTAATTCTTCTTCCTATATCTATAGTACTCTACTATAGCTAGGTCCTAACTAGGCCTCGAGTCTTTAGTCTACGTAGGCTTATTGCCTACTTTCTTATCGCGTCTACCCTACTCCTTACTACTACTATAGTTATCTAGATAGCGCTTCTTCTTTAAACTACTATAGTCCTCGTTATCTTACTCTCGTTTCTTACTAGATAGTCTATCTAGCGTCTCGATACGAGCCGCGAGTTATACTAGTTCCTATCTTAGCTCTAGAATAGTATAGTACTTAACGATAGTACTATATAGTATAGGCTATAACTTTGTAAGTAGATAGCGTATACGCTACGCCTTAGTATAATCGCTTAGCTAATTCTCTAGTACTATAAGTTCGAGGGCAAAGTTCTAAACTATCTAGTTCTTACGCTAATATATAGCCTTATACTCGAGGGTTACGTCTAGTATATAATTTATAGGATCCCCTATACAATTAACGTAGAAATCCTTAAAGTCTTTATAGGTATAACTATCTAAGTCTTCGAGATTATAGTTATTATACTACTTCTTATATATATCGCCTATAAGGTATATAACCCTATATAGCGTCTTGCTATAATTAGTACAATACGCATTTCCTAATAAAGTAAAGATTAACGCTAGTTCCCTTAAGAACCTCCTTGCCTCTTTAATAGTATTACCTCTAAAGGGTTTTAGCTCCTTTAGTCTAGGCTTGCCTATCGTAATATCCGTAACTATATCTAATATACTTAGTATAGGCGCCTTGCTATATCTATGCAATAGTATAATACTAAGACTAAGCTAAGAGGATAGGGTCCTATAGATACTCTCTATAGACCTATCCTTAGAATTACTAGTATCCTAGTCGAACTCTAGCAATACTAGGCGATTAGACTATTCGACGCTTATACTACGCCTAGTACCTACTAGCGCTAAGCCTACGTTACGCTATATCTATAGCTAAGTATTTTTATACTCTAGCTCCTAGGCTTAGACTTCTTGTTTAAGTAGCTTCTACTCGGCCCTTAAGTACGCGATTCGCTCGTTTAATATAGCCTACTACTCGCTAATTAAAGCCTAACGTTCTTTATCCCCTTAGGGATAATCGTTATCTATAGGTACTATAGTATTACTACCTAATATAGTTAGCTCGCTTATACTTATTATATAGTATTCTATAGGCTACTATAGGGATAGACTTATTAGAACTATTAGGGGCTAGGTATATAGTAACGTATAGAACATCCTCCTAACCGATAGCTTAGTAGGTAGTAGAACTAACAAGTACCTCCTAAAAGGATTATATAGTATACTAGGTAAAAAAGGCTATACAAGTTACGTACGTCTAGTATATACACTTGGCGTATACTACTTAGTATACTTAGGACTTAGTAGGAGACCTTACCTTATCGAGGTCCTTATAATAGAGGAAGAAGTTAGAATAGGAGAACTCTAGAAGATACTTAATAGGCTCCCTAAGGGAAAAGCCTTAGAACTAGACTAGATTATTAACCTAGTACTTAAGGAATATAGATAGGAACTCGGACCTATACTATACAAGTTCTTTATAGTATACCTATAATAAGGATACTATCCTAAACCCTTTAAATACTCTATAATAGTTGTCTTAAAGATACTATAGAAGCTAGACTATACTAAGCTAGGAGTATATAGACCTATAGTACTACTAAACACTATAGCAAAGGTCCTAGAGGCTATTATTATAGAGAGAATAAGCAAAGAAGTAGAAGAAAGGAATCTCCTTTCCTAATCCTAGATAGGAGCTAGACTAAGAAGATCTACTATATTAGCTATAGAGCTAATAATAGAATAGATTTAGATAGTCTAGAAAATAGACCTAATAATAGTAGTATTAATACTATATCTAGATATATTAGGGATATTCGATAACGTATTATACTAGAGACTAATATATAATATTAGGATAAAAGTATACCTATAATATATTATATAATTTATCTAGCTATTCCTTTAGGATAGGACTATATACCTTAGACTTAGGGAATATATAGATTAGGTAAGGCCCTAAAAAACTAGAATACTATAAGGATTAATCCTCTTACTAATCCTATTCCTATTCTTTATATCTATACTTCTCCCTAATCTTAAGAATAAGGGAACTATAGTAATAGGCTTTATAGATAACTCTAATATTCTTATATATAGGAAAAGTATAGAAGGGAACTATAGAAAGCTAGAGATAGTATATAATAAGTATATATAATAGGTAGCTAAACATAGGGCTACCTTTATACTATAGAAGTACTAACTAATCTACTTTACTAGGAGTAGAACAAGATATAACCTATAGGCTATAGTTAATATACTAGGATTTAAGGATAGGCTTATCCTTTCCCTCCGACTACTAGGGATATAGGTAGATTCGAAACTATAGTAGAATCTATATATTAAGAAAGTAGTAGAGAAAGGCATATCCTAGATATCCTTACTCTAAAGGCTATATAAATCTATATAGGAAGTATTATTCTAAAAGGCAAAGTACTTATATATAGCTATAGTAAGGCCTATAATAATATATAGGGCTAAAGTCTAGATAATACTAGAAGGACTACCTAGATATAGAAAAGGGGCTACCTTAAGGTTAGAAAAGATCTAAAACTAGGTACTAAGGTATATTATAGAAGTATATAAGAGTATAGTAGAAGGAGTTCTCTAAAGGGAAATATAAATCCTATTCCTCTCTATATATATATAAAAGATAATAAGATAATAGTTAATTAAGATAAATAATAAACCTACTACTAAATATATCTAGAAGAAATATAAGAAGGTCTAGAAGGAATATAGGAGGAGTAGGGATATAGCCTAGATATAAGACCTAAAGAGAAGATAGAGAGAGATAGTAGAATAGGTTAATAGATAGACTAGGGAATATATCTAATAGAGAGGAATAATACCTAAATTATAGTAGATATACTAGAGATAGAATATAGTTATATAATAGGAAAGTTAAGTTAGGAAAAGGTAGGTATTCTAATAGGACTAATAACTCTCTATAGTCTAGTAAGAAGAGCTAAAAGGTAAGAAACTATATTAGGAATAGTTAAGAAAATAGAGTACAATAGTAATCCTAATTAGGACTAAGTATATTAGCTTAAATATATATCTAATAAGGAGGAGGATTCTAGATAAGATACTAGAGTATATATATAGATATAGGATCTAGATATCTAAATATATTATACTCTTCTATCTAGAGAAATAAAGGATAAGGAACTAACTCCTCTAAAAGATAGGATTATTATAGTAGGAGATTACCTAGACTAGGAGGGGTTTAAATAAAGTAACTAGATAGATAATTAAGAAGGATCTCCTTAAGTAGTTCTTTCTTATAAAGAAGAAGCTAGAGATTCGAGAAGAAGAAGAAGAAAGATAGAAAATAGGAATAAGAGTCTAGTAAGAGGAAGGAGCTATAGAGATCCTCTCTATATCCTATAGCCTAAATAGATACAAAAGGTAGGGATAGAATCCTATATAGTAGAAAGGAGATAAAGGATTTTATACTAGAGACTATAGACTAAGGGCTTTTATCTTCTAAGATAGATAGAGATAGCTACTTGTCTAGTAGTTAGAATAGTATAGTAATGTAAGAATTTACTACTATATATTATATAGTAATTCGATAAAGTATAGAGTCTAAATACTATAAAGCTAAATCCTAGGATTACTAATCCTTAGGGTTACTACTTTTTATTTACTTATAGTAGCTACTATTACAATATTATCTATAGGTGTAGAAATTATCCTAATGCGGTTAGTCTAGTTAGGACGTCATTTAATGGATCCATCCCTACACGGGCCTCCCATTCCCTAGTACGACCATGCTGTAGATCCCGAGAGGCTACGGCATGAATGATGATGGACGATACCTATTGTACTCAGGTAAACGGCCTGCCAGCTGCTGTTCCCCTGCGTCAATGCCAGCCCCGATAAAGCTACTTAAACATCTCATCGGCCTCGGGAGCAGAACCTTTCCTCTACCGCATCGCATGCAGCATGCTGATGATTAAGCTCTGCAATCCGCCGGACACCGAACAGCATAAGCATTGGCCGCTGGCGGTAATAATGGCGCAAATGCCAATGATACAACAGTAGACCACGTGTGTGTGTGTGTGCGAAGCAACATTATTCTCCGCCTCGAGTCGTTAATATCACAGAACTGGCCTGCCCTTGTCCAAGCATTCTGTACCCAATGGCATGCATCGTCCAGAAATGGCCACAGAGATCTGGCAAATAAGGATCAGCCGAACTCCTGCCATCCTACGCCGCATCCTACACGACCACATGCATCGACACTTTTCCATACCACAGAAGTGCTCAGCATGTCCTCGGACATTGCGCTATCACAAAAACTCGACGTGGCTAGATGCTGTAGCCTTCTGCTTGATCATTATTTATGAATGGCCCATCTCAATACCCCATTAGGACTTTGTGGCTTCAGTAGCACCATGACTTCTACTCCACATCCTCGAGACCACACTGCCGTCTTCAGATTACCTATCACACCGTAGAGCCGAGCATCCCGGCGGATTGCTCAGGTGCTGTGCTGCACATGTACACTGTCCAACTCATCACTTTCTACCGAGCTTCTGCGAACTGCAATCTCCAAGGACCAACACAAATTCAGAGCACTCGACATCGAGAAGTTTCCAAGCTTCCCGCATATATGATACTCTTGGCAATACTTGAGATCTTGTAGTGCTGCTTGTGGGCATGTAACAATGACACGAGTGTATGACTTGGCCGCCGCGAGATACTCTGGGATAGAGGCTGTTCGAAAACAACATTTGAAACACATCGATTCCTGAACATGGTGTAGTCAGCTCCGAAGAACGTGGTCTGCCCGTGGTGTCATCTGGGATGCACCTGCGCGAATGCCAGAAACTTACCATGAATCCATGGTCGTACATATTGCCGGGCGGAACGTCGGGACCGTCACGAGATTGGAAGTCGACAGCCCATACCCCAGAACTTCGCGCTCACCGTGTCAAGAAAGGTTTCGATCACATCCATGACAGAAAGGAAAACGTATGATCAAATACGCAAGGGACGATCAATGACGGACGGATACTTGTGAGCTCGTATCCCCTTGCTGTGGTTCAACGCAGAAGGCTAATTTCAGCCGCATAGTATAGGCTCTCGGAGACCGTCGGATGGTGACGATTATGGTTAAGCGTGAGGCATTTCTTGGCGAGGCATTTTGACCGCAGGTAGAACGGTATGATACTAGATTAGTAGACCAAGCCGCCATGAGTACTATAAGGGTTACTACGTAGGTAGATTATCGCCTAGTACTAACAATAAGAAGCCTCCTATAAGAGGTAAAGAAGGACATATAGACACGTCTACTATAGTACCCTTATCGTCGTCGTCGTTACCGCTACCTCCGCCGCTATAGACTCCGCTAATTAATCGAGTCGTTATACTACAAGATTGCTACGATTATTAGGGCTCTTCGCTACTATTAGTTATCGAGATTAAGGCTCTAAATAAGGTAAATATAACTAAGTTTAGAGCCCTATAAAGGAGGGTTACGGACCTCGAAGATGCCGTAGTACGGCTCTTCGATTATTTGAATATAACGGTTAGTAGGATATACTATAGTACCGTATAGAAAGTAGACTAACAAGTAACGTATAAGGGATACGTAGGTCTATAAATAGCGTAGTAGAAGGAGGTAAGCTATAGACGCGTAGTAGTCGATTTAAGCGTATTCTTTATATAGCGATAGTACTAGTAAGAGTATCGCTTTAAGCCGGTATAGCGAATAGCGTAGTAACTTCTAGGAAGGCGCCTTACTACTAGTAGTACGCTAGTAGATATAATATAGCCGTTTCTACGCGAATTTGTAGTGTTTCCTTAGGGTTTAGATCTATAAGCGTACTAGCCTACATGCTTCCGCTTTACTCTAGTTACTATAGTGTTTATTATCGCTATATTAGCTAGATCTTGCTTATAATATCCGGATAGAACGAGGTACTAAGCAAGCCTTAATCTAAACTATCGCTACGAGAATAATGGCTTATCCTTTGTATACTTCGAGCGCAAGCCTAGCGGTACTAAGCATGGCCGTAGGTGTAGCTCTTGGCATAGAATAAAGGCATTAATAATAGCTATATCTAGCATATTAAAGAATAAGGCAAACTAGGCTCTTACTAACTTTAGCTAAGTACTATAATAGGACCGCAATTGATCGTAGATATCGACTCTACCTATAAAGAGATTATAGTCGATAGACTAGCGTAGTACCTACAATTTAATATACCCTAATCCGTACTATACTATCTCTCTTAGTCGCTTTACTAGTATACTTTGTCTACGAGGTTTCCTACGCTCTTTCTCCTCGAATTTAGTAGGCTAATGTACTATTGTAACTACCTAAACGAGGTTCTTGTCTTGCTATACAATAGCGACTATATCGCTATACTAAACGCTAAATAATTGCTAGTTGTAAGGAAGGATCGTACTAGCTTTGTTCGCTACGCTAGAAAGGGCCTTTAGCTAGTCTAAACCGATAGCTCTTATAGTACCGTAGGTAGCGATACCTATAGCTCGAAGGATATAGAATAGCTTGTAGCTACTAAATAGGTTGTCGCAATATAATGTAAAGAAGTGTATCGTTATAGGAAGTTAAGAAACTAGCTAGATAACTATACGTAATATTAGCGGCAATAGCCGTACGACTACCTACTAAGCGAGATTTAGTCTAGCAACAATACTACTAATATCTATATCGATATAGCCGGTTATAGGACTCTTGAAGGCAAAGGAATAGTAGTATCTAGTATCGTAGAGCGCTAGTACGTAATATCCGACCGGAATTAGCTTACTATAGACTATAGTTATATAGCTAGACCTACTAGTAAAACGTACTATAGTTTCGTCGATACTAACTTCTATACGAGGCGTTATATATAGTTTGAACGTCCTTCTTAACTCGTCCGCTACTAGCTTTACCTTCTCGAAGAAACGATACTTCGCGAGGTTCGTAACTAGCTTAGAAAGATAGAGATATCGTTTAATAGCCTTAAAGCGATCGCGGCCGAGATATGCGTATATTAGGTAGCGAGGAAACTCGCTATTATAAGACTAATATTCGTCGATATCCGCCTACCTAATTACCGATATATATATTACTAACCCTATCTAAATCTTTACCTTAGCGACCGTTACGACCCTCTAATTATTAGCCCGTTTGAACGTAGTATATTCGTTAGTGTATCTAGCAATTATGGTTAATAGAAGGTCCGTAAAGAATAGCCGGAAGAAGAGCAATAGTAGGTTATATCGTATACTAAATCTACCGTCGTAGTTAGCTAGATAGGTCTCTCGATATTGTCTATTCGCATAGTTGTTTATATACGCGATTAGCGGCAATTCGTCCGGTTAAGTATAGAAGCCATTAGGCAAGTAGATACTACGCTAATAGTACTAACCTTCTAGGGGAACATAACCTTCTAGATTGTCTATTATAGGTATAGTCTCTAGCGTTAACTAAGTCACTTTCCGCTCCTTCTTAGGTTACTATATAGTGTCCGGATCTTCTATAGCTTCTTTAACCTCCGACTCTTTAGATATAGGCTCTTTATCCGTACTAGTTACTCCCTTACTAACTACTCGTACTACATTCGTATTACCTATATCGCTCGTAGTATCCGTAAAGTCTATTAGATTACCGCTATTCGGTTGCGTAATAACCTCGCGAGGGTTAGAAAGTAGACTATCGCTAATGCGTATATAGAAGATTAGTTGTTCTATAGAGAAAGCGATATTTATATAAAAGAGCTAGAAGTTATTATATAAAAGAGCTAGAAGTAAGGTAGAAGGCATATAGTAGAGCTAGACAAGGATATTTATTAGTAGAAGTCCCTATAAATGCTATCTACTAGACACTTACCGAGTAGTCCGTAGAGCTACGCGTAGCGCTATTAAGTTAGCGCTATATTGTATTGAAAACACCTACCAAGATAGTTAGCCGGCAAAGGGATTACGCTTAGCGTAGTAGATTACTTATGTAATACTATATTGTCGAGCGCTTAAAAACTATGTATTCCTTGGTTCTATCTATCTATCTAATACTATTAAGATATAGCTAAGAAAATTCTACATATGCTAAGAAGTTATATAACTAGGTAGACCTTGGCTATATACAATATACCCCCTTACCTTTTCTAAATAGGATCCTTCCTATTTAGGCAAGGTAGTTAGTACGTCTTATTATATAAAAAAACAAAAGAAATCTATCTTTTTTCTCCCTCTATACTATCTTCTACTAATATAGCAAAAAGATAGTTTAAACTATATAAAGAGAGAGTCTTGTTTTATACCCTAAGTATCCTAGTAGATATCGTTACACAATCTAGACTACATGTACACTTTCATATATCGCTTCTATTTCTAGAATACTATTGCCTTCTTATTATAGTTAAAGCTTGAATAACATATATTACTAATCTAACTAATAGGATCTATAGTATTAGGTTCTATTCTAAACTAAGGCCTTTTATATTATACTATCGGTTATTAGTAGGTCCGCTTAGGTAGTATCTAATTAGATAGGTAAAGGATTAGGTAAATGTACTTTAGTATATAGATCTTTGCTTAGTTAGGATCTATAGTATAAGTAGAGATACTACCTCTAATTATAACTACTATACTATTATAAGTATTACTACCGACCGCTACGAGCTTCTTTAATTAGCTAAAGTAAGTTATAAAGTAATAATATAGGCGATAGTAAGGTTGCCCTATATTGAGTAGGTAGTAGTAGGTAAGGTTAAGAGCGGAAAGTACCTTACGTTCTAATTAGCCCTCGTTATCGTATTAGTTACTTCTTCTAGCGCTATTTGCTAGAATAGGGCTTAATCGACTTAGCTTAGTAATTAAGTAGGTAGTAGTCTACTTAGCCTAAGTTACTAAATAAACCTCTATTAGTTCTAAGGGCTATACATCTTAGTTATTCCGTCTACGGGCATGTCCTATATTGCTAGGTATTCGTATTAAATACGGCCTACTTCGTGTTCCTATCGAAGCTAGTATTAGTATATATCTATATACCTAAGCTTAGTGTCTAGCTTGCTAGTATTAGCCTTAACAATATAGATAGTCTATATATTGTTATAGTATAGGGTAGGCATCTAATCTAGTATAAGACTAATACTAGTAAAGAATCGCTTCTACTAGATTATCTCTAATCCTACGTGTAATACTATAAGTAGCTCTACTTCTATAGTTAACTTAGTTACTATAGACTATCGTACTACCTTCTAGTCGACTAGTCTATTAAATAGGCTAAATATCTAGCCTTCTAATAATTGCCTAGTGCCTTTGTAGTTACTATAGGATGCATTAGAAGTACTATAAAACTCATGAAGCTAATAGCTTGAATAAGTAGTAACTACTAGTCTATTATTATTGTATTCTAAACAAAGATCCCTAGTCTATAGGAGGTATTTAATACACTATTTAGCGGCTACAATGTTACACTTCCGTAGGTTCTATAGGGCTTTTAATAGTAGTAACACTACCTTAGCAATGTTAGGTCTTGTCTATACTACTACGAAATTTAGTAATCCAATACGGCTTTAATAAGCTAGGATTGAGGCTAAATTTAGGTATACTTGACTATTAGCTAGCTTCTTATAAGGCTTATATCTAGTTAGGAGTAGTGCCTTAGTTCTTCTTCTAGTACTACTATTAATGCTATAGCGCTAACCCATCTTCTTAATATAGGCCTTCTATAATAGCTAAAGTTACTTAGTACCTCTTTTACGCTTAACCTCTATACCGAGAAACTAGGAGAGCTTTCTAAGGTTATTAAGCTTATATTCTTCTATTAGTTATTACTTGATGTTTATTGCTTTCTACTTGTATTAACAATAGTATAGTAGTACAATATTATCTATATAGAAGAAGATAAATACGTGCTTGTCTACATCTATGTATAGGTAGTCTACATTGTCTACTAGAAGTATACCAATTTTCTCTAGAGTAGTAGTAAAGTAGTTATACTATAACTATAGTAACTCCTATAATCCGTAGAGTGCCTATATTAGCCTAAGTACCTTCCCCTTACGCTTAAAGCTATTAGGGGGTTTGAGATATAGGGTATAAGGCAAGGTAGTATTAAGAAATACGTTGATAGTATCTATCTACTTAGCTTCTAGGTTAAAGTTTGCTACAATTAACATTAGTGCTCTAAATACTCGTATAGTAAGCGTCGATGCGTAGGTATCTAAGTAAGTGTTCTTCTATAGGTCGCCTCTTGCGTAGACTCGTGCCTTGAACTTAACTAGTCGCCTATCTACGTTACCTTTGTACTTGAATACCTAGGTAAGAGGTAGTAGGTTAGGCTTGCTTACTAATATGTCTATGTCTACCTACTCAAATATACCTATATCTAGTACCTTATTAAACTCAACTCTTACTACGTATATCTAATAATCCTTATACTTGCTCTTTATTACTTAACGCTAGTTACGAGGCTTAGTTAGAAGGTCTAATATTTTCGGAGTAAGAATCGGATTATCGGTAGTATATAGAAGTAATATTACGGCATCCGCTATCGGCGCTACTAATAGTACTATGTTTTTTAGCGCTACTAGTCGTACTTTATACTTAGCTACTATATATAAGCTATTAAATAATAGAAGATACTCTACGAGCTACCTATATTAGTAGATCGCTACTAACCGCTATCGCTTGTTTAGTCCTATAACATTGAAATGCGGTCCCCCTATATTTAGTAAGTAACGATAAACATCTACTTCTTTAATTAGTATTACCGACTTAGTAAGCTCTACTCGTAGTAGGTTTATGTCTATATTATTTATACGTCCCCCTAGTTAAACTAGTCTATTAATCACATTATTAAGAGGTATTAGTACACTAATCGGGTTAACCGGAAAGGTTAGTTACTAGTGTATTAGTCGTTCTCTAAGTAGTAGCGGATAATTAGATAGTTTAGGCCCCGGTATTCTTACTCCTATAAGATCTATCTATAGCCTATTATTTACCCTTACGAGCTATAGCTTAGTAGGTAATAGTAGTATTTCATTTAGTAGTTCTTCTAATATAAGACTATCTACTAGCCTTGTAGTATTAATAATTAGTAGTTAACTAGGTCCTATTAGTATATCTACCCCTTTAGCCCTAAATCGTACTAGATTTAGAGGGGTATTATGTGCTTCTTCAAGCTTATCGAATTAGTGCATAGAGGTAGGTACTTGTGCTTCTTCGAGATTACTATATTCTACTAGCTCTATATTAGTTAGATTAATACTAAGATTAATATTATACCCGCTATAGAACTTAGACTTATTAAATACAACATCTCTCGTACGGATTACTATCTTGCGTAAAGGTACCTAGATCCGGTAGATCGAGTATCCTTTATATCTATATAGGTATCCGATGTATATACGTAAGGTAACCTTTATGCTTCTTAGTAGGATGTCCTTCCGCTTACGCTTCTTAGAAGGATTATTATTAGTCTTAGTACTATATATTAGTAGGTAGGCTCGTGCCCTAAACTAATAGACGTATACTATATTAGGCTTGTGTCTAGTAGCGATTTCGTATAGTATACGCATTATAGGGTTAGTTAATCGTGCCCTTAGTAATCGGTTAATAAGGAAGGCTAATATATGTACCGCTTCTAGCTATAGGTTATATAGAAATCTAGTATATATTATAAGTACTCTTGTAACCTTAATAATCGTACGTCCTACTCGCTCTACTAGATCCTACTTAGATGTGTATAGTACTATTAGTCTCTAAGTAGTATAGTTATTACGTAGATATGTCCTAAATCGAAGGCCTTTAACTAACTTCTTATTATCTAATAAAAAATAGATAATGTCCCGACTAATACTTCTTACAAAGGTTACTAGCTAATTCTAGTAGCTAAGTAGGGTTAACTCATCCCTATTAGTAATTATCTATATAAAGTAAAGGCTAGTATTTAGGTCATATATATAAAATAGGTACTTGTCGCTATTGTAGGCTAGATCTAGTTCTATTAGGTTAGTAGCAATATGTCCGTATAGAGTAAGAATCGAGACATTATGCCTTCTTAGTCTATGTAAGATAATCTTCTTGCCCTTAGCCTACGTATATACTAGATATAGTAGTGTTCTAGGTACCTTATTGTCCTACGTATAGTCTCGTTTTACTCTATTAACCTTATTAACTAGTTCTTTAGCTCTTTCTATACCTAGGTATCTAAATACCTCGTATATTCGCTTAAGGGTAAGCTACCTTAGTAGTAGTAGGCGTATAGAGCGGCGTACGGTTACGTATACTAATAGGTGTATATCTACTAGGGATTGATTCTCTAGTTAGAAGGGATACTTCCGCGGCTTGTTATCTAAGTCAATAGGCTATTCGTACGGTAGTAGTATATCGTCGACTTCGCTTATAACGTTAAAGTATAGTATTCTATCGTTTAGTCTAATGAATTTAACTAGGGGTTTGTATTGTAGGTTATATAGGACATTATTAACTTCCTAATGCCTAAACCTACGATTATAGAATAGTGTGCCTCCTATAATATTAGTATAGAAGTTAGGTATATACAAGCATTCCTTTAGTTTAATCTCTAGTAGCCTACTACTAGTAGATTTTACTATAAATACTACTATTCCAATAGCGACAACCTTGTTATATCTAGTACTAGTTACTACGGTTAAATGTACTAGTAGAATAAGAGGTTGGAAGTTAAAGCGGCTAGGGTAATTAATAATGTAATAGTTAGATCTACCGTCGTATATTAGAGTATTAAATAGATACTACTCCTTCTTAGATATAGCTATAACTAGGTAGGTAGTTAGCGGTAGTCTAGTAGTAGAGCGGTTAAAGAAACAAGCTATTAATAGCTTGTTTAATCTATTGCTAGTACTAGCATCGTCGTTAATACTATCGCTATAATACTACTACTTAATTTTAATAGTAAGTAGATCCTTAAAGGTCTTAGCTTACTACTAGCAAAACTTCTTGTTCTTGCGTAGGTAGCCCTTAAAGAAGGCTATCTTACTACGCTACTTATTGTCCTTATTCTTCTCATTAACCTTCTTACGTAATATATAATTAATAACGATATATTTGCCGTAGCTCTCGTAGGCCTTCTTTTCTCTAATACTAGTTAGCTTAGTACATAATTTAGTACCTCGCTTGTTACTAGTAGGGCGCTTTCCCTTACTATTATTAGTAGCCTAAAGGGTAGTATTAGCTTTATCTAATTCTTCCTTATAGATAATGCCGAATAAGGACCCTCGCTTAGTAGTACTAGGCATATTGCGGGCGTACTCGCGCACTATACTAACAAGCTAATAAAAGTAGTTAGTATTAGGTAATACTTAGTATATTATATAGAGCCCCTTACTATAGGTCTTATCTACATTAGCTACTACTATATAGAAGTGTACCGTTATATTATCTAGTTTATTGTGCTTTATACGTTATATAATCTTGTATAGGTCTAGCTATTCTTTATACTATTACTCTAGGTCCTTTACCTATCTCGAAGCGATAAGGCAATATAGGTCCCTATTAATAGTAGTTCTCTACTACTAGGTATTAGGGGCTAGCTTGTCCTTTAGGCGAGTTAGGATTAGCTATAGAGATAGTATTATTATATTAGGTCTCCTATTAGTAACTTCTAAGTAGTAGCGGATATTAACTACCTCTACTAGGTATACAATTATCTTACTACGACCGGTCCTAAACCTATTAAATTCGCTCTACTCTATATCGTGAATTTCCTTCCTAATCTTGATCCCTAACTAGTATATAGTATCTAGTATAAGCCTATCCCGATCTATAGTTATAAAGACTAGTTAGATAGGCTTATTAGGAGTATCTATATATAGGTCTACGTAGACCTAGGTCTTATATCTAGTAAGATAAGTCTTAGTCTATTTAATCTAGCGGTCCTAGTTATTAGGTCTATAGAGGACGATAAGCTTTCCGCTAAGTCGAGGAGTTACTACTATAAGGGCTATTACTAATACTATAGACCTATATAGACTAGCGGTTTAATACTATTAATTCGATAGTTTTCTTAGTTGTCTTGTTTTCTTACTAAGGAAGTCTCTAATACTATAGAAAAACTAGGCTTATAACTATTACGCTTAGCGTAGTAGATTACTTATATAATACTATATTATCGAGCGCTTAAAAACTGTGTATTCCTTGGTTCTATCTATCTATCTAATACTATTAAGATATAGCTAAGAAAATTCTGCACATGCCAAGAAGTCATATGACTGGGCAGACCTCGGCTATGTGCAACAGCTCGGTAGCTGTTTCGGCGCACCAGAATTGCCTCGGTATAGAGTACTTATGCTTCCGCCCTATCCTGTTGACTTGGGTCGCGCTGTCAGCGCACGTGGCAGACACGTTCAGAGAGGGACAGGTGGACGGTAGGGGTAGCACTTGAAGCACTATGCCACTGACTCGACTGCCAAGGGTTACGAAGTCGTGCTCGTCACCAGCTGATGGACCTCCATCTTCTGATCAATGCACTGTAAGAGCAACGGAACGATATCGACGCCAATGATCAATCGCCCTGTCTATCCGGTCTCACTGATCCGAGACCGGCAACACAGCGCGCAACCTTCAAAGCACCTTCACAATACATTTAGCCAGGGCTAAGCGTAACAAATATGGCTTCGTCTGGCACCAAGCCTCAGTAACAAGACATTGTGATCTGTCTAGCATGCCTTTGTTGAAGGCTGCAGCTAAGATCAAATGCGAATCAACTTTCATTCCGAGTTCTCACTTGACTTGCACAGACATATCTCTGGGTTTCGCAGTATCGACTCCATCTACGCCTGCAAGGTTCGCCCCAGCGATCCATCTACTTCGGCGCGAAACGCTATTAGATTGAACAGCAAAAGATATGCCACTTTTCAATAGAACTACAGCAGTCGCGGCCGACTCTTCCCTCAGGCCAACACTTGGGGTTGAACTCGAATGTCTCCTCATCCAGGATCTGTCGTGTACGCCAGACGGACACAAATCCTCGCTGGCGCATTCTCGAACTCTGATACACGAGGCATTGTGCCAACGAATGAACGGAATCTGCGCTACGTGTGGCAAGTCTCATCCCTTCTCATTGCCGCTGAATCCTGTCGTGGACATCGATCAACACAATAAGGATCCTTCGAAATACTCAAAATGGAGTGTGGTTGCTGACGAGTCATTGGGGCTTACCAATAATCAGAGAATGTCTCTACGCAAGCCAGCTCGAACTCATGCAATGGAAATCGTGAGTCGAATCATGGAATCCGATAGCAACCTGCCCACGACCACGGATGACAGTCGACCTGACCACATGCATGAGATTACGTACCAAGAAGAAATCCGATCAGTGCTGCATGCGTTGACGGACTACTTCAATAGGCCACAATCTCCACACAGCGCCGCCTATCGCCTGACGGTCAACGAGACTTGTGGCCTCCATGTGCATATTGGAAATGGAAACACATCCTTTCCACTCACAACGGTAAAGAATTTGCTTGCAATTTCAGTCGCTAACGAGAAACAGATCGACAGTATGCATTCACGAAGCCGCATTGACGGTCGCACCTTGCGGACTGGCCCGATGACATCTGTCACTGGTGCTTTCGAGTCAAAGGCATACAACGTTCCCTGGTCGGCGCGTTTTACCTCTCTGGAAAACGCCATCAGACATGACGAGGGCGAAACGTTTCTGCAACATCCAGATCACTACTGGCGAAAGCGCCTAGACCTCGAGGCAGCTGCGTTTATCAATGATCTCGAGAGTCGGTTGATCCTTATCGCCGAAGCGCAAGCATTGCCTCATTTGAAGCATCTGCAGGGCGAAGAACGACCGATTGTCAACCTACAAAATCTTGCAGCTTTCAATTCACGAGGCCGGGAGAAATCCGATGCTGACGTTGATGCCAGAAAGAAATCGACGATAGAGTTTCGCCAACATGCAGGAACACTTCACTCTGAGGAAGTTGTCGCCTGGGTTGACTTCCTCTTGCACCTTACGCGGTACGCTCACAACAACATTGAAGGCCATGTGCAGGAGCCAGCTCAGCAGACTATGGATATCTCAGGACTTTTCGAGCTTCTCGGCTTTGACAGCAACGATCCTACTTATGTGCACTACCAACGAGTCACTCAACCTGGCAAAGGTGGAGCTTCGGACTGGGCGAGAAGCTATTGGGAACACGAGGCTGGTCTCGCTATCGCCTTTCCTGAATCTGATCGACTTCGGCAGGTCTGGTTGCATTGCATCCGAGATTGTGCCAATGATCGCAGCCTCGAAGCCGTGAGACGACGCATCGGAGCAAAGGTGCAGGCACTTTGCTACGGATAGTCAGACGAACATCTTGGTGCCTAGGTAGACAGTATTGTCGAACTGGTAGGTGATTCGCTGATTACAGAGCCGTTGTTTGGGAAGAATTCCGACAAAGCGAGAGGTAGAGCAACTAGGACCACAAATCACTTCAGGAGGCAAATGTCGGCGCTTCAGAGCACGCAATTCAGCTCGAACGTGCTGATGCGATGCACTCCCACAAGTCTACTACAATACATTGGAATCAGGAGAGCACAAGCGCGTAGAATGAACGCTGTACGATGATCGAAGGACAACGAAAAGGGCATCAAGGTTAATATCGTAAGGCGCATTCGCCGATTTTTCACTGATTCGAGGAACTACGTTATGCCGCACTCCCTCATCTACGCAGCCTGGCGTAAATTTACATGCTTGACGCTATTCCTTCTCCTTCGATGCCCGTGTCATGCTATGTCGAAGGTCCACTACTCCTCCCTCTGGTAAGCAAGACAGCCAATGCTCTCCAGCAGAGTCCAGACCTGGGCGCTGTCGGCCATCTTCCTCCACGTCTCTGCCGTCTGGAAATTGCCACGATCCTGTCCCCAAGCACACGCGCTCTTGATCTGCGTCTTCGAAAGCAGGTTCAGATCCTTTTTGACTACAGTCAAGGCCACGATCTTCTCTATGACCTTCACCGGTAAGTGGCTTGGTACAGAATTATCCCTGAAACCTTCTGGACCGCAATTATTTGCGCCATGGTCCTCCTGCCAGCGCACAAAACGGGCTGGGTTGTCGTCTCGGATGACGAGACCGTTGAGCTTCTGCGACACCGCATGCAGGTCACTACCGTCACTAAAGGCGCCCTTACGATGTGGCTTGAAGATCATCTTCGGAGTTTGAGGACTATTCGTGACCTCAGTGATGGCGAGCTCGGGCTCTCCGGGAGCGACGCCGGTGTTCGCGGTCAGCGTGGCTGCGTAGGTGCCCTGTCGCGGGAAGCCGTTCGGAGAACCCTTGGCGGTCGTTGGTGTGCCCGGGCTCGAGGCCTGCTTGCGCTTCTCTGCTTCGGTATGGAAGTGAAAGATAGGAGGCCCAATATAGTAGCGTCTCACGGCCTCTGGATCTGGACCTATGCCATTGAGAACGGTTGATGAGATGGCAACACGAAGACTTGCCCGCCAGAGTTCTATGCTGGAGGCACCACATTCGGCAATGATATGTCGCTGCACTTTCTTTCGAGCGCTCTCCACTTCAGACAACTCATGCTCGCCACCATCAGTAGTACGAATGGAGCGGACACTTGCTCGTCGATCGCCAGCACGTCCACGACGATGGTCGAAGGCGTCCTTCATTGGTGACGGGGAAACAGGTGTCATCTCGCCATCGGAGTCATCGAAGCCGTCGGTAGCAGTTGAAACAGTGCCATTGTCCATAAATGCCTGGCGTCGAATCATCTCAGTCTTCTTCAGCAGGGAGAGGCCATCTTTGCCAAGAGTGGATTCGCGCTCGTTCCAATCGAGGCCGCTGAAGTTTGCATCCTGCTGATAGGTCTTGATGGTTGAGTCTGGAACTGTGGCGTTAAGCTCGTCGATCATCTGCGATGGGTAGTGGTGGTCTTCGAGGACGTAGGAGAGCCATAATGCGCCTGCGTCAGCGAGGCCGATGTCGGTGAGAGTGATATACGGAATACCACGAAGGCCGCGTCGCCGCCTCAAGAGAGTGGCGTTGACCATCATGTCATGAACATAAGTGCCGTTAGTGGGCGTGTCGACAGTATCGGCGATGCTATTCGGCAGAGACTGGACTGACATGGTGCCGCTTGCCGGCAAGGGATCAATGTGAGGCTCTTGAATGTGGATGCGAGCGAAGATCTCCAGAGCGCGCGTGCCGAGAGGATTGCCGCTGAGGTCGAGTCGTCGCAGTCGTCTGCAGTCCCGGAAGGAGCGCAGGAACTTCTCCCAATGCGCCGCCTGCTCATCTGTCTTCACCTCGATTTGGTTGTTGCTGAGGTCGAGAGTCTTGAGGTCATAACAAGCAAGCTCGATGGCCTCCGCGAGGTGGTCAAGAGAGACGGAGGTCAGGTTGTTGCCGGACAAATTGAGGTCTTCGAGTAGCACTGCAGAGCTTGCGCTTGCCTTGCGCAGAGCCTCAACGAGCCCATCTGCCATCGCGAAAGCGCCTTGATCGCCGAGCTTCTTCCCCGGCGCCTTGACGTCGAGCGGGTGGATGACATTGCCGTCATGGCCGCTGGAGGCGCTGCTGGAGCTCGTCTTGCGCGCCTTGTTCGCCTTGTTCGCCTTGTTCGCCTGCTTGGCCGCGTCTTTCTCAGTCCTGTTCGCCTCGTTCTTCAAGTCGCGACCCATGCACACACCCAGCTTGACTCCATCATTGGAGCGGTTGGTGTAATCAAACTTGTTCGACTTCCCTCCCATCTTGTCTGATTTCTTTGGAGTTGTGTTCTTGATAAAGTCGCCCTCCGAAGCTGACGCGCCACGGGGAAGGGGAAGCCAGGAAGCAGCAACTGGTTTTACCTTTGTGGTGATGACCGTGCGAGCTTTCTCGAAGCCGCCACGGACGAATAAATCACCGTGCATCGGTGCAGCGCATTGGTTGCCGTGGTAGTGGTGATGGGTGATGGGATCATCCGTTGTCGCGGGTGTTGTTGATCCAAACGAGGCGAAGAAGCAGGCACGCGAAGTCGAGGCAAGAAGCCGATGGAAAGAACAAACGTTAGTACGGAAGGCGCACAGGGCACATCCGCTGCGTGTGAGAACGCTTCGGTCGAGCAGCGGTGAAGCTCGAGTTGGAGTCACCCATGTGCTGGTGTTATTGAAGGCTGCATGAACATCACTGGTTGCACAGGTCGCTTGACACAATCTGACGTCTTTCGTCCATCGTTGCAAGTCGCCAGCCTTATCTTCCCCCGAGCTCACACTCGCCGACCTCTTGAATTGATGCGATTGATGTTTGACCATCCCAGCCACCTGGACACTATCCGCTCGCACTCCTAAACATGCATCTCGCAAGCTTCAACGCGCTTCAGTCCCATGGGAACCTCTCAAACAGATGTGTGCCCGTAACTCCTCGCTAAGTGGATCAGAGAAAAACGACCAAGTGCTCTTGCGACCTTGCTAAGGATCGCTGACCCTCACAGTCCTGTCGACTAGTTCTGGAAATGTCTTACTGAATAAGGATCCCACAGACCAATTCTCGAGTGACCGGAGATGATGCTCAAAAGCAGGATTTAACGTAAGCTGTGCTGGCTGGGTGGGATTGCTTGATGGAATTGAGATCAGCACACAGTCCTGAGGTAGCGGCCAGTTGAGTGACAATGTGGTGGTGAAGGGTACGAAGAAGTCTTCGAATTTGAATTTGTGTCCGCCGAGCGTGAGCTGTCTTCGCACGTGCGGCCACGGGAGGTGATCATTCCAAGCGCTGTGAGATTCGCGTGTTTGCTCCTTCGTCGGCCGGGCCCACTCGGGTAGTCGTTCGTAGCATTTTTCACATGGACATATTTGCCATCTGAGGATCAGAAACATCACGTAGAGCACGGCGACTTTCTCAGGAAGTGAGTCGATGTCCGGAAACTTCGACAGGATGTCTATGAGCAACGACGAGACTGGATGGCATCGCGAACGGCTGTCAAGCATTGCTGAGAAAGACGGGTATTCCGGACCGATGGCATCTTCGATAGACGCTCCGTCTCTCAACATGGTACGATGGCGATTCATAAAGTCTACATCTGGTTAGCTTTACGGTCGTCTACAGTGGTGTTCTAAGTCAAGATAGCATCCAGCGAAGGGCATCTGTTCAGCCGTCACCAATGTCACATACCGATAAGTAAGGAATCCAGTGGAGAGGACGGCGGTCCAACATTGGTCACTTGCGCGTAGACGGGCTTCTCAAGCTGAGAACGATGAAAGGAGGGCATGGTAGGCGAGATGCTGGCATGCTGGCGGTCGCTTTTTGAATCAAGGAGAAAGTTCACGCCTAGCCGTTCACCATGGTTCTGGTGCTGAGGTGGATGGGCAGAGGGCGATCGCTGCTGGTGCTCATACGGCACCCCGTTTGGCGAACTCTGCGCAGCTTGCTGATGAGAGCCTGGAGAAAATCTGCGCAATGTGGCCTTGTAAGAAATCCATTAGCTCATAAGTACCTTACAAGCCCAAAAGACTGACGCCTCCAACACAGATGAGACCAGAAGTCGAAACCTCAGTCTACGTGAGAAGTAGCATCAGTTGATCTTCACATACCTCCGCACCTGAATATCCATTCGCATGGCCTTGGCTCTCTGGTGTTGCATGATCGCTTGGTTGCCGGAGATCCGGGTGAAGGTTGCCCTGTGTTGACTCCTCATACTGACGTTGCGGTCCTTGTGCCTGCGAATATGCCTGCTGCGTAGTCCCCGAAGCAGCCGGTGGCAATGGGCTCTGTTGCGCTGTCAGAGCTGCTAGCTCTACATTTTCGTCTGTGAGTAAGCTTGAATCGACTAGGTCGTCGAATGCAAAGAACATACCATTCAGGCTTGGATGCTGCGCTGCACCGCCGACGATGCCTGCGACAGCTCCCAGACGACGTCGGAGCTCTTCGCATTCTGCGAGAGCCTGATCTCTCTCCTGTACCACTCTCTGCAAATCTTGGAAAGGCTGTTGGCTTTCCAGCTCTCTGATCCTTCGCTCCAAACCATCAATTGTGTTTCGCGTCCGCTCTCTGATAGCCCGTTGCGCCTCGCGATCGTTCGCACGCTTCTTCGCCAGCTGCTCAGGCGTCAAGTTCGCTACACCTCTGCTTCCCGGAGCGCCCGTAGCGCGACGTTTTCGCCCATTTGCTGCGGCGACATTGTTTGGCGTGGGTGTGTGATCTGAGTTTTCTGATTGTGAAAGTGCAGCGTTCGCATTTTCGACTGCCTGCGCCTGTCGGTATTCAGGCTGGGTGCCGTTTGGCTGTATGGCGTAAGAAGGATACTTGGTCGTCGCAGCCGCTGGTGGTGACGGCTCACTCATCGCGCTCGCGGCTGTTCCTTGATCGCTGGCAGCCGGCGTGGTATTCGAGTAATGTGATGCCCGAGGTTGCTACAGGTGTGAGTCGTGTGGACTTTCAAGATCTCGCGGGGAAGGCCCGGCTGATGAGCCAGGGTTGGTCGGTGAAAAACAAAAGCTACGACTGTCCGCTCACTTCATGAATCCACGGAAAATGCCCTTATGTATGCAACAAGACACTGGCACGGGCGAACAAACAGTGCAGAGATGGTAGCAGCAAGCTGCCCTTCGACACAGACTGGGATGCACCGCGCCGCCAGATCAGTGCATCGGGCGTCGCAGGATTGCCTCTTGAGTCGTTAGGTGCCTTAGATGACGGAGGACCATGAATTGCATGATAAGTCGTAAATCTTTCGCGCTGGCATTACAAGACATGCGGAACTAGATCAATTTACAATCTGCTGAGCGGATGAAGGTAGAAAATCCGATCGAGGCGATTCACACCAGGTCGCGAGCAGTCCGTCTGCGTTGATTGAGCACCGAAACAAAAGAAGACTGTTGGAGATGACCATGACTCAGTGGCACACTCGCCATTTCCATAGCTGCTTGGACCGATCCACCTACTGCAGCGCAGTCCTGCGTCGGACCTGCGATGCGTTGAACATGGCCTCGAGATACCCCTATGTACCACCATCGCTGCAATTGCCCAGAAGGCGTGATGGAACAATAATGTTTGTAGGGTTTCGAGACACCGACTCGTCACGGCTCTTCAACTTTCCAGGCTGTCGGGCTCGGATGCAGTTAAGCGAATGATATGCCGGGTGGAAGGATTTCTCAGGTCATCTGTGATCCGAGGCATCTGACTAGACGAAGCCTATAACAGGACTGCGAAGAGATACTCACGAGTCGCGAGCGGCTGCGAGCGGCCATCATTGCCCTGTGTCGGTGAACCGGAACAATTACACCTGTGGGGAACAGCTGGGATTGATTGATACCCTTGAGTTGCCCTTTCATCTGCACGCAGGCTGCGAAGGTCTCAAAGAAGACGCTATCAGGCATGGGCACTTCTTGATGTCTTGAGCTTATAACGAATGCCCTCGCCATCGACTCAAGAAGATACTGTGTCAATGCCAAGTCGTCCAGGAGGCTGCGTTGCATAGGTCCATCGTATGCGTGTGAAGCTAGTCGATCATGCATATGGAAGAAGTCAATGGTGCGGCAGTGCTAGTGATTTGTCTCCGAACGAGGAACGAGGAACCTTCACACGCTGCGTGTCCGCTCTGACATATGATTTATACGTAGCTACCATATATCCCCAACGCCTTTGCCTTTGCATCTTTACGCAAATTGTCACGTGTCCACGTCCACATTTCGCTTAACCAAATCTCCTGTGTCTCGCGTCAAACATGCCACACCGCATGCAATGTCGTCCAGACCATCGGCATCGTCGACCGTGACGCGCCGCTCGGCTGCTGCACCTACAGAGTCTCTCCCGAGGCCGCCTTGCAAGATCCATTCGCTTGCGATCATTTCCGAGAAAGCCCAGATCACTGGCACAAATATCGTGGAGATAGGCGAGAGCACAGTTCTGCACCCCTTCAGCAGAATCAAGGCCGACCATGGAGAGGTGATCATAGGCAGCAGTTGCACGATTTGCGAGAATGCTGTTGTTGGACGCCTGGATGGTAGTGAGGACGGCGGACCCAGTACGATAATCGGCGACGGAGTGAACATCGAAGCAGGAGCTATAGTCGAAGCGCAAATGATAGGCAGCGGGACTTCGATCGAGGTCAATGCAAAGATCGGAAAGGGTGCTGTCATTGGCAAGGTAGGAACATCTGGACATCGTGAAAAGAGGCAGGGAGCACTGACGATAGCGAAGCACTGTAAGATCACGCCTCTGAGCGAGGTCAAACCCGGGGAAGAGCTTGCAGATTACACGGTGGTCTTCGGCAACAACCAACGACGACTCGATATAACCATGGCAAACAATGCTGAAGTACGAGAGGCAAAGGCGAAGGGACAGCAGATGCACGTCGAACTGCTCAAGAAGCTCATTCCAGATGCCTCTGCCAAATGGCGCTGAGAACCTTTCTTCAAATGATAATACCCGGCTACCATACACCAGCCAAAGAGCTTACTGCGGATTTTCATACAAAATCATGCCCCAATCAAACCCATAGCGGTTCCAATACTCAGGTATTCCTTCGCCTTCGACATTCTTTGGCGTCCATGACAGCTCTTTGTCGGTTGTGAATACCCGAACCGTATCTACGAACCCACGAAGAACGCCAGTGTTGACAATTTGGCCAACGATACTGCCAAGCGCAAGAAGTGCCGTATGCGGATCCGTATCTCGATCTGAGAGCGTCATGTAGTGGTCGTCATCGTACACCCGGTCCGCTTTGTCTCGACTTTCCACCTTCACTCGAAGCTCCTCGATATGTATCGGCTTTGACAGCGGATGTCGTGAGTTGAATGTTGGGCCGCAGTGGATGATGTGGTTAAGCGTCTGGTACAGCCCGGACGTGATGCCGTGCGGACCGCCAACTCCCCAGGCCTGGAATCCTCTCGATGCATTATAGTAGGCTTCGAGAATCTGCACTTTGTCCGGAGGACACGGTAGGCGCTGCCAGGATGTGGTGCCCAGGGTCATGCCTCCCCGAGTGGTCTCCAGATCCAACGTCCACGTCACATTTCTCTTCACATCAGCGAAACGATTTTCGCGCATCGCTGCTCGGAGCTCTACTGCGAATGCCTTGCAGGTCAGCATCAGGTTGAGCCATGGTACGACCAATTTCGGCTCCGGATTGAGGCCAGGGACACTTTTGAAGCCATGATTTTGGGTGTGCGTGTCCCTCCAGCAGTCCAGTATGATATAGTCCAAGTCTATATCGAAAACCTGCTGATAGACTTGCAAGCGCAATTCCCTCGGAATCCCAAGAAAGCTGGCGTCGCTTGGCCTTGCAAGAGCTGTCATGCTCTCCATGCCTGGCTTGTCTACACAGTGGTTGACAACCCCTGGAGCCCTGTCAATTTAATGACATGATTATTCGCAGCATGTCTCTCCCTCACTGCTTCTTCCAGACCTTCTTCGGAACTCTGTATGGGGGCAGAGCTAGGCACAAGCTTTGATAGAGCAAGGTATTATTACGAGTTCAAAGTATAGTTAATATAACGAATATTTTCTTAGCTCGGTAGCAAGCTCGAGTAAGTAATACGGCTTACTAGAAGTTAATAGTAATACTAGGGGTATACTACGATCTATTAATAGCTAGCGTATTTATAGATGCGATTTCTTAGCTCGATAGTAAGGTCGAGTAAGTAATACGGCTTAGTAGAGTTTAATAGCGTTATAGCTTAACTATGCCTACCTATAGCGGATTCCGCTACGTATAGTAAACCTTATAGAAAGTCGAATATCTCGTAAAATATCGTATATAGAGCTATCTAAATATCGTATTATTACATTTCTAGTAGTATAGCGACTATCGAGGTATTGTTTGCCCTTCGGAATACTACGTAGACTAAAATAGGTATAGAAATATACTTAACCCTTACGTTAAGAGATACCTCTAGATTAAATAACCTTTATTAAGGACCTCTAGAATAAAGGCTATTCTAATCGCTTAGTCGCTCAGAAGACGCGTATTTCTCGATAGTATATTAATAGCCTAAAGCTTAATATTACTCTCTTTAATAAGCTATATCCGAAGTTTATAAAGAAGGGTAAGTTACGCCTACTTATATACGCGTAGGAAGAGAACAGACCGATAGTAGCGAACAATTAGAGACGAAGGGAAAACAGTTAGGAAGGGAGGGAGGACGAATGGAAAGCACTATATACTAGGGCAGAGGAGGTACTAAAGGTAGAAGATAGGAAAACCCCTAAGAGGGCATATAAGATAATAATCTTAGAACTCCTTAGAGGGCTAAAAGTAATCTATAACTAGGCAAGCTACATAATTACGAAGGTAGCTAATATAGCCGTAGCAAAGATTATAAAGAAACAATAAGAGACAAGCCTAAACTACCGCACCTAGGTAGTAGTAGCTAGTTAGGAGGCGCTAAAACCCCTAAGGATAGTAGTTAGAGTCTACATTACGGACCTATAGGAGTAAAAAGAAATCTAAGGACTCTTAGGGAAAGAGATTGTAGAAAGAATTATAGTTAAGGAGGTTATTAGAGCTAGAAACGAAGGGAAAGGGGTAATTAAGCTATTTATAGCCTAGGAGTAGGACAAAAAGAAGCTAGAAACACAAAAAGAATAGACAACTAAGATAGGGAAAACTATAAAGGTCTCCTAATAGTAGTTCATAATCATAGCCTATAGTATAATAAGGAGCTTTAAGGAAGAATAGGATATCGGAAACCTATAGAGACAAAACCAAGCTACATACCTAGGTCTAAAGATTACAAAGGTAGCATAGATTAAAAGGAAAATCGAAGAGACTAAGAAGCAGTCCTCCCTAATTATCTAGATAGGGAGTGTAGAGCAAGCTAACATAGTACTAGACTAAGGGCTATTCTAGGACTTTGAGAGATTAGAAACAGAGGTATATAGAAGCAACTATAGGATAATATAGTACTTCAAATATTAGTACTATAGACACTTAGTAGCCAAGTACACAAAGACAACCAATACCTACTCCTATTATATAGGGGACTACTAGGTTAAAGAATGCAAAGTACACAAAGGGGAAGCAAGATGTATATACTATACTAAAAGATACCCCTCGTAGGTAAAGGAATGCCTAGTAAGAATGTAGGTAGCTAGAAAGGCAAAGGAAGCTAGAGTCAATACCCTAACAAGATACATAATAAGCTAGGGTAGCTAGGCGTAGAGGCAACCTAGCTAGGTACTACAAAAGAGGTCAAGATAAGATAATAGGTTCACATTTAGGGCCTTACTAGTACTAGAGAGCTACTAGCAACTAGGGAGACTAAGATACCTTAACATCGTAGGAAAGGAAGTAGGGTAGAAGAAGCTTAGTTAAATACTAGTTTAAAGTAAGGAAAGGCTAAAGGAAAACCTATAGGGAAACGATATAGATGAAACCTAATGAATAGTACAATAGTACTAAACATTATATAGTACAATATTAACAAGAGTAAGGACAAGGTATAGAGGAGCTTCCTTTAAGTACTAAACCTAAAAGAACATTACATTATTGTAATCTAGGAGCCCTAGCTTAACCCATACACAAAGAGACTAGTAACTGTTAAAGACCCAAGATACTACCTAATTATCTACAATTAGGGAGCCCTAAGGACATATATCTACATTAGTAAGGAGATAGCTATAGAAACCTAGTAGGCTATACTATAAGAGGATAGAGACCTAACATTAATTTAAGTAGAAACATCCTAAGGTATACTCCAAGTCTACTACATATATAACCTACTACTAGACTTAAGGAGTAGTACCTAACTAAAAACCCTAGAAAGAATACCTAGAGTTATCTAGGGGAACACCTACTAAGTCCTGCTTAGAGATTTCAACCTCTACCATCCCCTCTAGGGCTTAGACTTTATCCTAGCTCATTACTTCCTAATAGGAAGGCTAATTAATATATTGGAGAGGGAAGGAATAGAAATTGTTACCCTAAAGGGATTAGTTACTTAGGAGGCAAGAGGAAGTAGTAGTATACTAGACCTATGCTTTATATTACATTAGATTAGGAACAGGATTACAAGATGTAGGGTTAACTAGGAACTAGAAGAATTATTAGACTACTTCCTAGTATAGGTTAAGCTAAATGTCTAGGCTAATTAGGAATAGGAACTAGAGGAAAAGCTTAACTAGAAGGGGGCCTAGTAGGATAGGATTAGGGAGGAACTAGAAATGGACCTAAAACTAGAAGAACTCTTAACAAAGTACCTACTAAAGCTAGAGGACATAGACAAGGCGGTAGAAGAACTAATAGGAATCCTAAGACAGGTAGCTAAAAAGCATACCCTAGTAAAGAGACATTTACTATACTAGTAACTATACTAGACTAGTAAGTATATAAGGAAAGTCAAAGCGGTAAGGAAGGCTAGGAGGTAGTAGACATAAACCTATACTTAGGAAGCATGGAACAACTATAATAAGGCCTACTAGGAGAAGAAGATCTAGATTAAGAAAGATAAGAGGCAAGAATAGAGATCTATAATAGGAATGATTATAAAGAAACTAGAGGAGATGTAGAGGATAGCTAAATAGGCAAGGAAACCTAAATAGGAAAAGGACATACTACTACAATTCCTAGACATTAAGGACTAACAAGGGCAAATGTAGACTACAATGGAAGGGAAAGTAAGAGCCCTAGGCTAATACTTCTTCTATGGAAAAGTACAAGTAGACCTATTAGACATAAGGGAGAAAGAACTAGAGACTCTACTACTAGACATACTAAGAGATACCTAGGTTAAACCTAAAACTGTAGAAAGGATCCTAAAGAAAATACTAGGCAACAAGGTACTAGGAGAAGATAAGATCTATAACAAACTTCTAAAAGCATGCAAGAGGGAGCTAGCCCTAGTATTAGCTAATATCTTTATACAAAGCCTAGCATTAGGACACTACCTAAGACTATTTAGGAAATCCCTAATAGTAGTACTAAGGAAGCCCTAGAAGGAGGACTATACATAGCTCAAAGCCTATAGACTAATAGCCCTACTTAACATAATAGGCAAGGTACTAGAGAAGATTGTTACTAAAAGGCTAACAACCTTTATTAAGGAAAGGAACATCCTTCCTAAAGGCTAAATGGGAGGAAGAAAGAAAAGGTTAATACTAATAGCTATAGAACTAATCATAGAATAGATCAAGCACATCTAGTACTATAGTTAAAACTAGGTAGCAACCCTCCTCTCCCTTAATATCTTAGGAGCCTTTAATAATGTCTCC
>LFZO01000534.1:0-29713 GCA_001578225.1 Pseudocercospora musae
TAAGTATGTATAGGAGCCTTTTATAGGAGACATTGTTAAAGGCTCCTAAGATGTTAAGGGAGAGGAGGGTTGCTACCTAGTTTTAACCATAGTACTAGATATGCTTAATCTATTCTATAATTAGTTCCATAGCTGTTAGTATTAACCTTTTCTTTCTTCCTCCTATTTAGCCTTTAGGAAGGATGTTCCTTTCCTTAATAAAGGTTGTTAGCCTTTTAGTAATAATCTTCTCTAGTACCTTGCCTATTATGTTGAGTAGGGCTATTAGTCTATAGGCTTTGAGCTATGTATAGTCCTCCTTCTAGGGCTTCCTTAGCACTACTATTAGGGATTTCCTAAATAGTCTTAGGTAGTGTCCTAATGCTAGGCTTTATGTAAAGATATTAGCTAGTACTAGGACTAGCTCCTTCTTGTATGCTTTTAGGAGTTTGTTATGGATCTTGTCTTCTCCTAGTACCTTGTTGCCTAGTATTTTCTTTAGGATCCTTTCTATATTTTTAGGTTTGACCTAGGTATCTCTTAGCGTATCTAGTTGTAGAGTCCCTAGTTCTTTCTCCCTTATATCTAATAGGTCTACTTGTACTTTTCTATAGAAGAAGTGTTAGCCTAGGGCTCTTACTTTCCCTTCTATTGTAGTCTACAGTTACCCTTGTTAGTCCTTAATGTCCGGGAATTGTAGTAGTATATCCTTTTCTTACTTAGGTATCCTTACCTATTTAGCTATCCTCTACATCTCCTCTAGTTTCTTTGTAATCATTCCTATCGTAGATCTCCATTCTTGCATCTTGTCTTTCTTAATCTAGATCTTCTTTTCCTAGCTAGCTTTGTTATAGTTGTCCTATGCTTCCTAGGTGTAGGTTTGTGTTTACTACCTCCTAGCCTTCCTTACTACTTTGACCTTCCTTGTATACTTACTAGTCTAGTATAGTTGCTAGTATAGTAAATGTTTCTTTACTAGGGTATGCTTTTTAGCTACCTGTTTTAGGACTCCTATTAGTTCTTCTACTACCTTATTAATGTCCTCTAGCCTTAGTAGGTGCTTTATTAAGAGTTCCTCTAGTTTTAGGTCTTTTTCTAGTTCCTCCCTAATCCTGTCCTATTAGGCCCCTTTCTAGTTAAGCTTTTTCTCTAGTTCCCTTTCCTAATTAGCCTAGACATTTAGCGTAACCTATACTAGGAAGTAGTCTAATGATTCTTCTAGTTCCTAGTTAACCCTACATCTTGTAATCCTGTTCCTAATCTAATGTAATGTAAAGCATAGGTCTAGTATGCTACTGCTTCCTCTTGCCTCTTAGGTAACTAATCCCTTTAGGGTAACAATTTCTATTCCTTCCCTCTCTAATATGTCAATTAGCCTTCCTACTAGGAAGTGATAAGCTAGGGTAAAGTCTAAGCCCTAGAGGGGGTAGTAGAGGTTGAAATCTCTAAGTAGGACTTAGTAGGTGTTCCCCTAGATAACTCTAGGTATTCTTTCTAGGGTTTTTAGTTAGGTACTGCTCCTTAAGTCTAGTAGTGGGTTGTATATGTAGTAGACTTAGAGTGTACCTTAGGATGTTTCTACTTAGACTAATGTTAGGTCCCTATCCTCCTATGGTATGGTCTACTAGGTTTCTGTAGCTATCTCCTTGCTAATGTAGATACATGTCCTTAGGGCTCCCTAGTTATGGATAATTAGGTAGTATCTTAGGTCTTTAACAGTTACTAGTCTCTTTATATATAGGTTAAGCCAGGGCTCCTAGATTGTAATAATGTAATGTTCTTTTAGGTTTAGTACTTAAAGGAAGCTCCTCTATACCTTGTCTTTGCTCTTGTTAATATTATACTATATAATGTTTAGTAATGTTGCACTGTTTATTGGGTTTCATCTATATCGTTTCCCTATAGATTCTCCTTTAGCCTTTCCTCGCTTTAAACTAGCATTTAACTAAGCTTCTTCTACCCTACTTCCTTTCCTACGATATTAAGGTATCTTAGTCTCCCTAGTTGCTAGTAGCTCTCTAGTACTAGTAAGGCCCTAAATGTAAACCTATTATCTTGTCTTAACCTCTTTTATAGTACCTAGCTAGGTTACCTTTATACCTAGCTACCCTAGCTTGTTGTATATCTTGTTAGTATATTGATTCTAGCTTCCTTTGCCTTCCTAGCTACCTACATTCTTACTAGGCATTCCTTTGCCCAAGAGGGGTGTCTTTTAGTGTAGTATGCATATCTTGCTTCCCCCTTGTATGCTTTGCATTCTTTAACCTAGTAGTCCCCTATACAATAGGAGTAGGTATTGGTTGTCTTTATGTACTTGGCTACTAAGTGTCCATAGTATTAATATTTGAAGTACTGCATTATCCTATAGTTACTTCTATGTACCTCTATTTCTAATCTTTTAAAGTCCTAGAATAGCCCTTAGTCTAGCACTATGTTAGCCTGCTCTACACTCCCTATCTAGATGATTAGGGAGGACTACTTCTTAGTCTCTTCGATTTTCCTTTTAATCTATGCTACCTTTATAATCTTTAGGCCTAGGCATGTAGCTTGGTTTTGTCTCTATAGGTTCCCGATATCCTATTCTTCCTTAAAGCTCCTTATTATGCTATAGGCTATAATCATGAACTACTATTAGGAGACCTTTACAGTTTTCCCTATCTTAGTTGTCCATTCTTTTTGTATTTCTAGCTTCTTTTTGTCCTACTCCTAGGCTATAAACAGCTTGATTACCCCTTTCCCTTCGTTCCTAGCCCTAATAACCTCCTTAACTATAATTCTTTCTACAATCTCTTTCCCTAAGAGTCCTTAGATTTCCTTTTGCTCCTATAGGTCTATAATGTAGACTCTGACTACTATCCTCGGGGGTTTTAGCGCCTCCTAACTAGCTACTACCGCCTAGGTACGGTGGTTTAGGCTTGTTTCTTGTTGTTTCTTTGTAATCTTTGCTACGACTATATTAGCTATCTTCGTAATTATGTAGCTTGCCTAGTTGTAGACTGCTTTTAGTCCTCTAAGGAGTTCTAAGATTATTTTCTTATATACCCTCTTAGGGGTTTTCCTATCTTCCGCCTTTAGCACCTCTTCTGCCCTAGTACATAGTGCTTTCTATTCGTCCTCCCCCCCTTCCTAACTGTTTTCCCTTCGTCTCTAATTGTTCGCTGCCATTTTCCGAGGTAGTATATAGTGCGAAAGATAAATAGCGTAGAAAGGAACTACGACACCTACGATAGCGAAATGCTCTATTCTAGTAAATACTAACCGAGTAATTAGTAAGCTACTATAGATCTTTACTTAAGCTATTACTCTACTAGGAATAAATAGATAAGAGCTATCGATATTACTAATCGATATACCTCTAGCTACTAGGATTCCTATTATATATATACCTATACGAGAGGTACTTCGAAAGCTTCTATAGGCTCTAATTTAGTTACCTATAATCCTATTAAATAAGCGCTTTTATCTAAGTAGTAATCCTAGTATCCTAATAAGCTATAAGTAACTTAAATAGACTATTAATAAAGTAGACCTCTAGAGCTTATAAGGATATATAAGCCTACTTTATAAGTATAGACTTAAGCTAGCTAAATATAATCTATAGTTTAAGACTAAGTTTAAGAAGATACTTAAGATAGTATAGGTATTACTAAATAACTATTATATACTCCTTTCCGAGAATAAGAAGCTCTATAGTTAGCTTAGATAGCGTATCTATAATAAGAAGAATAAGAAGCTAGTAATTACTTAGGCTAAGGTATTTACTATAGAATATATTAAATAGCTACTATAGAAAGCTACTTAGAAGGCTAAGTATAATACTATATAAGCCTCTATAAAGGAAGACCTTACTAAGCTTATAGTAATTAAGAAGCGACGATTAGTACTAGCTTCGTAATAGATAGTAACTACTTAAAATAAGCGTATTCGCTTAAATAAAGAGCTTACTAAGTATCGTATAGATTTAAGGATTACTAATAAGAACGAGAGCTAGTATATATACGATATCTACTATCTATTAACTAGTAAGCCTCTATCTACTAATTCTCTACCGGTCCGAGAGGTATAGTAGTATCTAGCTAAATTAGAGACTAAAGTAGAGGCATTTAAGGAGGCTAAGAAGATTATAAGATATATTTATAATATATAGAAAAGATAGTAGAAACTAACGAACAATCTATTCGTACTAGTAATCTAATAGAAAAAAACATGCCTAACTCCTAGGCTAAGGCGCGAGCGCCTACGAGTATAGGAGACATAAATACAACCCTCTATAAACAAAATAGCGATAGTAGTTCCGAGGAAAGGTAGAGGGGGGAGGGATCTAGCCTCTACCCTTAAGCTAGACTAAAGGATAACTAGTACCTAAACTAGGCCCTAAAGGCCTAAAAGACTAGCCTAACTAGCTAAAAACGAATAGTAATATACAAAAGAACCTCTAAGCCCTTATAGACGATATCTAAAAGGCACTAGACGCTCCCTAGGCCCTAGACTTCCTATCCCTCCTCTCCCTCCTCTAGTAGGCCTAGATATAGCTCCTATACTAGCTAAAGGACACTAATACTACTAATATCCTCTAAACCTATATATAGAACCTCTAAACTACTACAAAAATACCCGAACCAAAAACATAGGTATAGGCTACCTCCTAAGGCTAGCTAGCTATACTAAGTATATAGAGAATCCTCCTAGAAAGTTATATAATTATAGTAAGAGTTAGTTATAAGGAAGAGTAAGAAAAAATAAAGGGCCTTACTAATACTAACTAAGAGATACTATAGGGACTTAAAGACCTAGGGGTAATCGCTATTAAGAAACTTAAGAGTAGTAACCTAAGGATCTTTATAGTATCTAAACCTACTAAAGATAAGCTAATAAGCGAACTAGGGTAGATATAGAAGACACTCCCTAGTACTATAGTAGAGGCTCTAATATACTAGATACTAGTCTATAGCTTTAGGACTATAGGATTCAATCCTAAGGACCCAAACTACGCCTATAAGATCTAGGAAGAGAATAGAAGACTCTACCTATACCTTAAGATATCCTAGATAGTCTAGCTAAAAAGCCGAAAAGTTATAGAAGGCAAGACATACTCCTCTATTATCCTAAACGTATAGAGCCTAGCTTAGGTAAGGGAAATCATCTAGAAAGGCCTAGTATCCTAAGGTATCCTCCTTACTACTAAGGAATTTAACCCGGGGTAGAGATCTATACAATACCTTAAATATAGACAATTTAGGTATATTGCAAAATACTATAGAGCCGAATAGGCATATAGAAAATCCGTAGGACTATATAGGATAGACGAATGTTAAGGAATACTAAGGAAATATAGTAACTACTAAGGTACCTATATAGTATAGTTAGTATTATATAAAGTGAAATAAGTAGCGATAGTAAAAGCGAGGGCATTTAGAGACTAAGTAACTAGGAGCTAGAACTACTTAACTTACCTAAAAGACCCTAAGGACCTAGAAGGATAGACAATAATTAAGTCTAAGAGAAAAGCTACTAGGAATATAAACCTAGACCTAGAAACTAAAGATAGGTTAAGAAAACTACTAGGGACTTAGGGAGACTAGTAGGCACGAACTCTACTATCCTAGTAGGTAGAGTATAGAATAACAAGATCTCCTCCCTATTCCCCCTAGCTATAGACTAAGAAGGGTAGCTAGGCTAGAGCTAGAGTTAGGAAGCTATAGAAGATATATAGGTATACTAGAATACCTAGGATAAATAGTAGTAAAGGAAAACTTACTATCCTATAGTACAATACTAACTATAGCGTAGACAAGATCTAAATCCTATTCCTCTAATAGCTAGATCCGAAGGACTACTAAGTAGTAGCAATCTAAGAGCTATAGATTAAACCTTATAATAGGAACACTATAGTATACCTAGGATACTATACTATACTCCTAGGAGTAGTATATCTAAGGGTTACTATATATATTTCTAAGGAGATAAGTATATAAATATAGAATATAAAAGAATACTCTAGAGACATGATTATAGTTAGACTCCTTATAGGAGATAGATAGGTTAATATCCTAAACTACTATAACCCTTCTAGCCCTACTAGAGACTATACCCTAGGCATCCTCCTACTAATAGAAGATGTAACCTAGGGAAAAGAGGAGGAAGAGACTATACTACTAGGTAACTTTAACCTATACTACCCTAGGTAGGGAGGGAACAATACCTAGAACTAATACTAGGTAGTAGACTACCTTATTACAATTATAGAAAAGGCCTACCTTAACCTACTCCTAGAGCTAGGTACAATTACATAGGAGACTCCTAAGAGCTACTAGACCCTAGACCTAGTATTTAGGACTATAGGAATCTAATAGAATGTATAGGAATATAGAATAAGGATAGACTTAGAAATAGGATTAGACTATATAGATAGATAGATAGTAATCATATCTATACTATTCTAACTACTAGACAAGTAGCTATCTCTAGTGTTTCTTAGGAGGGAAAAAGCCCTTTACTCTACCTTCCTAACTTCCTTAAAGCCTCTACCGGTTTTGTATAGCGTTAAAAACCTCTACGTTCTATTATACTATTAGGGATACTAAGCCCTATCCTTGTTTGTACTAGTCTTTTAAACATTAAGAGGTTCCCTATATCTCTATTACCTTAACTAGATTATGTCTACTTCCTCTAGTTTAGTATCCTTTATTAACTTGTTCCTTTATAGCTCTTGAACTAGGTAGGAGGGCTATCTAGTTTAGGGAATAGGGTAGTATTCCTATCCCTTTCCTCCCTTTCCTCCCTCCCCTTTAAATATAGGTCCTTATTATTCCTCCTATTTTCTAGTTAACTTCTACTATAGCTCTCTACTAAGCTATAAACTATCCCTACCCTTACTTAGTATCTAGTTATATAACCTATACTACTAGAAATTGGATTTCCTACGTTAGCTTCTATACTTAGGTATTCTTTATAGGCTACCTTATATATAGTATAAGGAGTAGTTTGTATTAGATACCTAGCCTTTAGAACTAGTATTTGTACCCCTAGGATAAAAGCTAGGGCCTAGGGGGCAAGTCTAGGGCTATACTCCCCTAGGGGCTATAGGCTATAGGGTATACTAACTTCTAAGTACTTTATCCTCTATATTCCCTCCTCCTTCTAGTAGTCTTTAAAACCTCCTCTTTAGTTATTCCTCCCTTCTCTTCGGGATAATTAGTCCTAGGTTACTACTCTAGCCCCTTATTCCTAGGATAGATTCCCTCCCTAGAAAGGTTAGCCTATCGACTTAGTATTAGTTCTTATAGATAGTTATAGCTACGCTAGGCTCGATAGGTAGCTACTAGTTTTCTAATAAGCTATAGTCGCCTTAGAGCTAGACTCCTTTTATCCGGACGCTCGCTCTAGAATCGCTTCCGATAAGAGAGATTTAGCTCTATCGACGATAACGACAACGTCGTCGCCTCTAGGTTCGTAGCTAGTACCGCGTATAGGTACTCTCCTTCGCTAGCCGATTAGACTATATACTAATCTAAACTACAATCCTATAGGCCTAGACTATTACTAGAGCCTAGATATAAAGACTATAATAGAAAAAGGCGGACTAGGACAAGATTAGGGCTAGGATAAAGAAGGAGATATAAGAAATCTCTAATAAAGAAATAGATATACTATAATAGCTTAATATAATAGTATAGGAGGTCTAAGAGATACTAGCTAAGATTATCTAGGAGGACATCCTAAAGGCTAAACTATCTAAGTATACTAAAATAACCTAGTTAAGGGAGTATAGTATTATAGTAAGGAGAATAAGATATCTTAAGAGGGAGTAGAGTAAAGATAGAATAGAGAGGAACCTAGTAGTATACCTAATAGCCTTATAGGCTAAAGGTAAGCGGATTAGGAAAGATAGGGACCTAGGCTAGAGAGATGTAGTTAAAGAAGCTACCGAGGACCCGAATAAGATCTAGAAACTAGCTAGGTAGGCTAGGGAAGGGATAGGCTAAAGATATCCCCTCCTATAATTCCTAGAGATTAGGGATAAGAGTAGTACAATACAAATAGAAAACTAAGGGAAGGTAGAAGTACTAGCCTAATACTTCTTTCTAGAGCTAAGGAAAGCTAACTTAAACGATATACAATATATATCTTACCTAAGCCTATTCTAGATAGAGGAAGAAGTTAGAATAGGAGAACTCTAGAAGATACTTAATATACTCCCTAAGGGAAAAGCCCTAGGACTAGACTAGATCGTTAACCTAGTACTTAAGGGATATCGATAGGAACTTAGACCTATACTATACAAGTTCTTTATAGTATGCCTATAATAAGGATACTATCCTAAACCCTTCAAATACTCTATAATAGTTGTCTTAAAGAGACTATAGAAGCTAGACTATACTAAGCTAGGAGTATATAGACCTATAGTACTACTAAACACTATAGTAAAGGTCCTAGAGGCTATTATTATAGGGAGAATAAGTAAGGAAGTAGAGAAAAGGGATCTCCTTCCCTAATCCTAGATAGGAGCTAGACTAGGAAGATTTACTATATTAGCCCTAGAGCTAATAATAGAATAGGTTTAGATAGTCTAGAAAACGTGTTACGGTCCGGCCTAGTATCGGTACGATACTAGGATATCTTGTACCTATAGAACGTAGTTTAGATAATCAATTAACTTGTATACTAACCATTACGATCGTCCCGTTCCTACGGTACCTATTAACTTAGTAGCTTTGCTAGACTTACGATATAGTTAGCTACTATACTAATCTACCTCTACTACTACCTAAACCGACGAGCTATCGCGATATCGCGCCGATACGGACTAGATAAAGACGATTAGCGTAGATCTATACGATCGGCTAGCTAATCTCTACGATCTAGACCTATTCGACTCGATTCGCGAGTAGCCGGTTTACTATACTTCTACGCTAGTCGACGGCCGCCTCTATAGCGCCGCCGGTACTACAATACCCTCCTATATTCGCTTTATCGTAGGTTGCCTCTATTAGGGTAACTACGAGTCGGAGTAGGCGGTATAGCTATAACTACCGGTTACAATTTTAATCTAGTACGAGTAAGACCTATCGGACGGAGGAAAGGTACTAGTATTAATACGACTACGGTTCCTACTTCTAATAGGTAGTAGGGGAACCGGATCTTAAATACTAGCTACTCGTTCGTCCTAGATTCTATATCGATAACGTTACGATACTACTAGAAAACCTCTTTAGCTTAGGTCCCGCTTCTAACTCGACTAGAAACGGTACTTCCTTAATCTAGTAGTCTAACTATATCCCCCCTACCGTAGTTTTAGATTACCGGCTATTAAACCGTATATAATATAGATCTATGCTTACATCGTGTAATACGTAAGCTATAGCGATACCTTTGTAGCCTAGTTAAGGAGTAAGTAAGGCTATATCGACTTATTAGCGGCTTACGTCCTATACTACTATCCTATTATAGGGAATCTATAGCCCTCGGCCGCTAAGGTCTAAGAACTAAGCCTATATATCCTAGACGAGTTCAATTTCCTAGAATAGTAGATAGTAGACAAAGGCCTACTTACTAGGGCGGTTAAGGAAGTAAAAGCTATACTCCCTACGACCTACAAGTCGTACTACTATAAGTAATATTATCCCGAAATATACTCCCCTATAGACATCGAGTATACTAGACTTGCCTAATAGAGCGAGCTACCGACCTATTCGAGGTAGTCGAGTACGTATTCGCTACGGCTAGAACTACTAGGTATAGGAAATACGCCGATAGCGACCTAGTAGAGAGCGGTATCGCGTTCGTAGGCCCTATCGCGTTCGCTAGTATCCTAGCGGTCGACGGATACCCTACCCTTAGTGTTTTAGCGACGACCTTTATAAGGACCTTATACGTAGTAGATACGTCGTTCGTTACCGTTCAATTCGTCGCTATATCTAGTAGTAGACGACTATTAAGGCCCTATAGAACGTAATTACCCGTAAGGCCGCCCCGATAACTATAGTAGCGATATATATCGCTCGCGTTTAGGGAAGATAGAGGAGATCGATTACGAAGATATACGACTCTAGTAGGAACGCTAATAGTTCGACGCTTTAAGATAGTCGGTATAGAAACGAGGCATCTATTTAGACGATTCCGTAATCGAGTTCCTATTAGAGTAAGGAATTATACTAGTACTAGAGGACTAGGGATCCTATACTAGGCGAGGCTATAACGAGGACTATAGTAGGCGTAAAGGGAAATTCTACGATTATATAGAAGATTATCTCTACTAACGCTAGCGTTCCCGGTTAAGGAGAGCTAGACTCGGATCTAACCGTAGTCGCTACGATTCCCTATAGGACTAAACCGATAGGCGCCCTAATATCCGTTACTATTACTTGCGTAACTATCGTTATAGTAATAAGGAGCGTCGCGCCTATAGACCCTATAGTAATATAAGAGGCCCCGATCTTAATAGCGAGGATAGTAACCGGTCTAATCAATCTAATCGTAGCGAGCGTCGTATAGGTCGCTACGATAGAAGAGGCAAACGCTTTAGAAGACGTAGCTAGCCCTCCCGAGGGTCGCCGTCCTCGTCTAGGAGCTCTATAGACGACGACGGATATAGCCGGCGTAGCCGTCGGAGATATCGTAGGATATATCGTTATAGATACTACTAGGATAGATCTTCTTCGTCTTTAGATTCCGAAGAATTAATATATAACTACCCGAAGGCGCGTTTCGACCTATTACGCCTAGGATTCTTTAATTCGACGCTAAGCGTAACTAAGTACGGTAAGGGCAATTATGCCTTAGTAGATAATAAGATAACCTATCGCTTAGTCTATGCCTTTATCCTAGCTACTAAAGACTATATATAGATAGTCGGATCGGAGAAGGTACGCCTTAACCTATCGCTCTACTTTCGCGGTATAGCCTAATCGTAGTACTAGGCCTAGATCGCCGACCGTAACCGTCGTTATCTTAAAGGCGGTAGAGGAATTAAAAGATAGGAAGAACGGCTCGCTAAGCGCTAGAAGGTCTCCTTAGTTAGGGCGATAAGAATACTCGACTAGTAATCCTATAGCTAGAAGGACGTTCGGGTAGATAGATTAATTATAGACTATATTATTACTACGATACGTCTAGCGAGCGATATAGGGTTTAGTATAGAGCTCTAAGTACTCTAAGTATATCGGCGCTTAGAGCCGCGTTTCTAAGAAGCCCTATTCGAGCTAGACGAAGATACGATAACCGACGAATTCGTTACGGCCTATACGAAGAAGTTCTATATTTAGGAACAAATAGTAAATAGAGTAGGTAAGGCTCGAACGTAACCTAATCGTACTAGGAACGGTCGCAATTTTCTACTACGAGCGGCCGATAATAGCTATAGATAGAAGGAGAATTCTAATTAGACCGAGGCGATAGGTAACTACCCTAACCCCCGTTTTTATACTAATAGATATAACTAGTAGAGCAATCGCTAAGAAACAAACGTAAACGGGTAGTAGAGGAGGATCTACCTACTAAGAGATCCTAAGTAGATCGAAAATAAGCCCTATAGCGTAAGTAATACTAACTCGAGACTACGCTAGAATAACTATCGCGAATAGGCCTATTTTAGTAAGGGGGATTATGCCGGACGGGCGCCTAATTATAACGCCGAGTTACCTAACGGGGCTAATACCTAGCTAGAGTACTAGCGCGCTAAGGCGTTAGGGGATAACTAGCTATAACCCGATTAGGAATAGGGCTATTTCGGCGACGCTAGCTCTAATAGTTACTATACTAATCTATATTATTTGGATTATAGAGCGTACTTTAGTAGAGTAGAAACTCTACTATCGATAGCCTCCTAAAAACCTAGGCCGTTGTCGCTACTAAAGACTAAGATATCTATAGCTATATAGCTATTCGTCGCGTCTAAGTATACCTACAAGATCTACTACTTAGGCTTTGCCTCCGGTAACCTCCTATATACGTACCTAAAATAGGGCTATAGGGGGAAAACGGTAACTACGCTTCCGGTATAATAGAGACTACTAGCTTATCCCGATATTTAGAGATCGATAGCCCTACTATCGACCTAACGAGGCTACGCTTTCTACAATTTCTAATATATAACGTTTCTGTCCCGGTTTACGCTAGGAGGGACGACCGAGTAGATTTGCTTAGATACCGGCTATACTATAACGATTAGCGAGAAAGCGTTCGTACTAGGATAGCGCCTAGATATCGAGGTACTTTAACTACGTAAGCTACTCGAGATCGGAGGGATCGCCGGCGCCTAGGTAACCTCGGAATATATCCTCCTAGAATTCTTCGTTCTAGTAATCCTACCTAACGGCGAGGTAGTTCTAGGCTATATAGTACGGGAAGTCTACTTAGTACTAAAATTAAAGGCTAAAATCCTACTAGGAATAGACTCGATCGCTATCGAAGGGATAAAGATTAATATACTAATATAGACGGTAACCGTATCTAGCTAGGGTAACGCTAGCTTTAAAGTAGTAGTTAAGCGAAAGAAGGGTAAACTAGTCCTTAATCGTCTAGTTTGTATCGCTAAAGATATTACCCTACCGCCTTACGTAGTTACAATAGTACTAATCTAGTTCGCTAGGGACCTCCTATAGTACCGCGATTTTATACTCGAAGTAGGCATAATACTATAACTATACGGATCCGTATAAGGATTATTAGCTAGCTCGCCGCTATTAGTATCTATATATAACTAGATAGTCGATACTAATTTCTCCTATATCTAAGTACGTAACGATTCTATATAGAGCGTATAGATTAAGGCTAGCTAACGAGTAGGAACCCTATTAGATAGCTCCTTCGAGGGCGCGTTTTATGTCGATATAGGTAACTACGGTCTAGCGGCCCTTAACCCCAACGCTCTAATAACGGTAGTAGAATTAGAACGAAAACACTCCTTAGGAGTTACGATCTATAGTAAGCCCGATCGAGCTAATAAAATCGCGTTAGTAGTCGAAAAGTACCTACGACTCTTTACTAATCGCTATACGATCGTAGACATTCTAGAGTTAGAATTCATGCCTATCCCTATAGTACCTAATTACCTTAATAAGCTTCCGCTACCTAAGGTAATTAATCTAGGAAAGCGGAACCGGGAAGTAGTCGATAAGATATACGAGGATTTGTACGATTAGGGCAAGATACAATTTATAATCGAGCTAACCCCCTTTAGGTTTCTAGTATTCGTAGTCTAGAAGATAGTTCCCGATAGTAAAGGGGAATTAATCGATAAACCTCGAGTAGTTATAGATATCTAGGGCCTTAACTAGGTAAGTATTCCCGATAGCTACTAGATTTCCCTTTAGGTAGATCTATTCGGTCTCCTCGTTAGCTATAATTTTATTAGTATAATAGACTATCTTACCTTCTTTTACTAGTAGGGAGTATAGAAGGAGGATCGCTACAAGCTAGCGATTAATATCTATCGGGGATAGGAGTAATTCAATATCGCTATTATAGGCTATTTAAATAGCGTTTAGTTTATATAGCGTAAACTAGATCGTATTCTACGCGATTGCCGGGGTTTCGTAAGAGCCTATATCGATAATATTATAGTATTCTCGAAGATATTAGAGGAGTATCTCCGCTACTTAGATACGGTCTTCTACTTGCTTAACGCGGTATATATTAGTATTAGCCTAAAGAAAACCTTTCTAGGGTTCCCGTCTACGACGCTATTAGAACAATACGTTAGCGGTTTAGGCTTAGCTACGAGTAACGAGAAGATAGTAGCGATTACTTCGCTCTAGTTCCCTAAATCGGCCTAGAAATTAGAATAATATATCGGACTAACGAATTAGCTCCGCTAGTATATTCCCTACTATACCTAGATAGCGGCGCTATTGTAAGCCGAAAAGACGCGATTACTTAAGGGAGCGCTAGTATTAGGGAACGCGAGGAGACGGTATATAGCTATAGCGAAACTAGGCGAGAACTAATAGTAGCGCGAGGAGCTATTAGTAGCCTTTAACTATCTATAATCAATATTTAAAACATCCGAATTCCTCTACTATTTTAATTATACATAGCGGCTATATACCGATATCGACTTATTAAGGGAATTCGGTTATAGTACTATAGTATACTATATCGAAGGTAACCTAGAGCCTATCCTTAACGACACTAGTAAAGCCTAATTGTTCCTACGTTATTATATATAGCCGATATTGTTCCTTAGCTATAGTCTTAGTAACGCGGAAAAAAGATATTAGCTAACGGAGCTCGAGTACTCGAGTATCGTTTAGATAGTAAAGAAGATTAGCTACCTTATATAGGCGTCTACGTATCCGACGACGATCTTTACGGACTATTATACTATAGTAGGACTTACTAATACTGTTTCAATAGCGATAACGACCGATATAGGTAAGTAGAACCTTAAACTAGTAAGAGTATCGATGTTTCTCTCCTAATTCTATATTAGTATAATCTATAGGCCGGGTTATATCTATCTAGTACCGGATGCGCTTAGCCGTCTACTAGGGGATATAGAGACGCTAAAGGAGGACCTAGAGGCGGAGAACCTCGATCCCTTCTTATACTACCTCGATAACGAGCCGGTAGCGTCGTTCTATACGATACTAGTAGAAATAGATCCGGACTTTAAGTACCGTCTTACTCTAGCTTACGAGTACGATAAGTAATAGGCGCTAGTATAATAATTAGTATATAGGGTATAGGCGCGAAATGCTCTAGAGCGGATATATCTAGAGGGAATCGACGTTCCCGCTATTATAAAGGACCTAGTACTATACGATAAAGGTAGAGACCCGTTCGCTAGTAATAAGTTTAATAATCCGTTAGGTATTAAATTCTTTAAACGCGACGACCTACTCTACTATCGCGAATTAATAGCCGGTCGTAAACGCCTATATATTCCGTAGTCCTTAGTTAAGGAAGTATTCGAGTAGGCCTACGATAACCGATATTACTAAGGCTTTTATCGAAGCTATAATCGGCTCTAGGCCTTATTCTATATCTATAGTATAAGTAGGAAACTACGCAAGTATATCGAGTATTACTACTAATGCCTACTTTTAAGAACGTAGCGATATGCCCTATATAGCGAACTATAGCTAATTTCCCTAATAGGCGGCGTTTACTATACTACTATAATCGACCTCGTAATAGTATTATCCCCTAGCCCGACCGGCATAGACGCTATCTTAACGTCTATATATAAATTTAGCAAGAAGGTCGCTATCGTATAGGGCCGCGAGGATTAGGACGCTTTATAGTAGGGAATCGCTTAGATCGACTACCTATACCTAATAGATATAAGCTTCCCTTTAGTACTAATCGGGGATCGTAATCCTTACTAGCTATTAGGGTTTATAAAGGGGATATTTTCAAGGCTATACGCGAAATTGCTTATATTAGTAGTATACTATCCTTAGACCGATAGGTAGTCGGAAAGGACTAACTAGATAGTAGAGACGGCGCTATAGTTCTAGCTCTTAGAGTATCCTAAAGGCGATTAGACGTAGTATCTACCGTTACTATAAGTAACGCTAAATAACTTACGAAGCGCTACGACTAGTTAGTCTCTAAACGAAATTGTAATAGGAATTAAGACTAATCTAGATCTAGTCGCTAATCTCGATAATTACCTATACGATCGCGCTACCGAACGAGGACGAATCTAGAAGGAGGTCTATAACGCGATCGCGTAGGCTATAGTTAAGATAAAGGATAGGTACGATAGAAAGTATAAGCCTTTAATACTACGGCCGGGCGATAAGGTTATATTACGTCTATATTTAGGCTATAATTAATCTAGCTACAAGGTACTAGGGCAAACGCGTAAGTTTAGCTACTACTACGAGGGATCCTTTAAGGCACTAGAGCGAATCGGTCGGCTAGTATATTGCCTTAACCTACTACCGGTTATGAAAATCTATCCGGTTATCTTAATCGTATATCTAGAGAAGGCCCCTTCGGGCCTAGATCCGTATAGGCGCTAAGCGTACTACGATCTACTACTAGTTATAGCGGAATAAGGACTAGGCGACGCTAACGAAGGGGACTCGTACAAGATCGAGAGACTAGTAGATAGATATATAACTATTCGATATAGTCGGCTAGTAACTTAGTATTTAGTTAAATAGTTAGGATATAGCGATACGAATAACGTATAGTACGATCTCGACGACCTCGAGGTAGCTCAAGATCTAGTAGACGTATACGACTAAGTATATTTAGTAGAGGAATAGTAACTAGCGCTAGGAGTATAGAAGATTATTAAGAAAACCCGAGCCTACTAGCCTTTTTTAGACGAGCTCTAGCGATTGTATAACTAGCTACGCCGGTCTATTCGTATCTATAGTAATATAACTCGTAGCGATACGACTCCTAGCGAGTATTAAGATATTAATTAAGAGGCTATCTAAATTAATAACGAGTTAAAGAAGAAAGAAAGAGAGAGAAGCTCTCTTATAGAAGAGGTTATTTATCCGCTTAGTAGATACCTTAGGTATCGTATTACGTAATCTCGAGTTACGTAATCTTGAGTTACGTAATCTCGAGTTACGTAATTTCAAGTTTTATATATAAGTCGCTAAGATTGTAATAGTACTCCTCCCTTTCGTAGGCAACGTCTATAGTACTTTATTAGCTCGTTAAAGTATTACAATTATAGCGACTAATAGTAGAGTACTTAGTCGTATTAGTATCGTAGAGTTAGCTATACGTAGTAGTCGCGGTTTACGCGGATATCGGGTATAGTAGTCTTCTACTACTTCTAGTACGTTAGTAACGTTCTTAGTAACTTCCTATATTAGTTTATTATATCCGATCTACTTTACTTTATACTAGATATTCTTATCCTTTCCTTTTATATCTAGTAGTCTTTCTACTTCCTATTCTTTATCTCTATCGATAATTAGTAGTAGCGGCGGCTCGTATTATTAACTAGATATATCTACTTTCGGTACTAGGATTAGTAACGAGGTATAGAATACGTTATATATATATATATTAAGTTAGGTAACTTTAATTAGTACGCGTATAGTAATACGACTTTAATAATCTTATATAGTCTAGAGTTCTTAACGTCGAGCTTAGTATTTAGTCGATCGGTACTTATTCCTTTAAGCGATAGGAAGACCTTATTACCGATATAGTAGATAGGAGCGGGTCGGCGATATTAGTTAGTAGAGTCTTCTATACAAGATTATTAGTATCTTATCTATTCGATAAGATAGGTTTTAAGGATTTATAAGTAGTCGATCTAGGCCTAAGTATCGTAGTTAAGTAGTAGGTCCTCTTCTAGTAATATTAAAGGCTTACTTCTAAGGCATAGATTATAGCTATAGCTAGCTTGAAATAGTAATAATCTAGTAGTCTTAGAGGATACGTTATTTATTACGAACTTAGCGATAGGAAGCTATAGGCTCTAGTTATCTTATTTATAGTTTATATATAACTAGAGGTAACCCTTAATAACTTCGTTTAAGTACTTAGTTTATCTATCGATTTATAGATAACGAGTAGTTAATAGGTTACGCTTAATACGTAAGCGCTTATATAAATAGTTCTAGAACTTAGAGATAAACTATATATCCTAGTCGGACGTAATAGCGTCTAGTAGACTATAAAGTTTCTAGACGTAAGCGAGATAGGCGTTAGCGACTACTTACGCGTTCGAGTAGCCTTCCTTATATACAAATAGTATAAGGTACTATATCTTAGTTAATTAATTAATAACGATAAGAATTAAGTTATAGCTAGAGCTATCGAATAGGCTAGTAATAAAATCTATCGTTACGCTCTTCTATTAAGTAGTTAGTATAGATAGAGGTCGAAGAAGTCTATATTTTACTTACCTTAATAACTTAGTATAGAGATAGATATAGTAGGTACTAATATATCGTTCGATATCTTTATATATTCGTAGCTAGAAATAGCTATAGCTAATAAGATAGAACGTCTTTATAATACTAGAATACCTAGCGGCGGAGTAGTTATAATATATATAGATAACGTTAGTATAGAGCGACTTATCTATCTCCTTAGCTTCTAGTATATAGAGATAATTATAGTAGAATAGGAGATCGTATTTAATCTTATAGTCTAAGAGTAATAAAGGAAGATTATTTAAAGGATCCGATCTATTATAGAGATATCCTTTTATCTATTAAAAGAGAATATCTTTAATCGACGTCTCTCGAATTCGCTTAGTAATATTCTTAGTATCGATTAAGGTCTTAGCGCTAAGGGATTCTATAGTAAATATAACTATATCGTTACTCGTCGTATCGATATAGGCTTTCGTAAAACGAGGTTCGCCCTAACCCTAACCCTAACCCTAATCCTAAAGGTTATTATTATAAGAAACGTAGAAGTCGTAAAATCGTCCGTTTCTTCGAGATCTATAGTCGTTTACCTTAGGGTTACGTAACCCTAACCCTAACCCTAACCCTAATCCTAACCCTAAGGAGAAGATTTTATATATAGTAGCTCGGAGGTCTACTACTAGGTTATATAGCTTTAATATAAGCTAATAGTTATATTTAATATATAGATCTTTAGCTAATAAGAATAGATCGATAAAGTAATATATAAGTAAGTCTAGCTTAGCTCCTTATCTACTATAATAATATATAATCTCGAAATTAAATCTACTAAGGAACTTACTCTAGCGGGCTTAGCGACGATTAAGTTACTTAGTAGATATATAGAACTATAGATTATAGTAATTAGTAATAATATAGATAGGTTCTTCGTTAGATCGATAACCTTCTAATTCGGATCTCTATAACTTAAAAGCCTTAATAATAGTAAGGAGTTCTTTATTATAGATCTCGTAATTATATTTAGTAGAGGTTATCGTCTTTAAGAAGTAAGTAACGGACTTCTATACGCTATCGGTATATAGTTAAGATATAATACTAGTAGTAATATAATCGGAGACGTCGGTCTCGATTATTACTAGTAGATCTAGGTTATAGTAAGCTAATACCGGTATAGAGATAAATATAGCTTTAAGTCGCTTAAAGGAGTCTTAGTAGGCTACTATCTATATAAAGGATATATCCTTATACGTTAATAGAACTATAGGCTTTACGATCTATACAAAGTTATAGATAAAGTAGTAGTAGAAGTTTATAAAGCCGAGGAAGGACTATATATCTTTAATATTAGTAGGAATAGGCTAGTCGCGTATAGTATCGATTTTCTCGTCGTCTATATAGATACCGTTAGTACTAATAACGAGGCCTAAGTACTTAACTATTATTACCTCGAATTCTAATTTTAATATATTAGTATATAGTCTAGCTTTAAGGAGAGCGTCTATTACTTAACGAACGTAATAACGGTATTCCTCGATTAAATTAGAGTAGATAAGTATATTGTCTAGATATGTAATATAGAATACGTCGAGGAATAGTCGAAGGATACTATTAATATATTACTAGAAAGTAGATAGTATATTATAAAGTCTAAATAGTATAACTTTGTATTCGAAGAGGCTATAACGAGTACGGAAGGCTATCTTCTACTCGTAGCCTAGTTCGATACGGAGTTAATTAAATACTAAGATAATATCGAGTTTAGTATATACTACTACTTTACTTAATCGATCGAGTATCTCTTAGATAAGGGGAATCGGGTATCTATTCTTTATAGTAATCTTATTTAGCTTACGATAATCTATATAGAACTATAGATCCCTACTAGGTTTCTTAATAAATAGTACTAGCGATAAGTACTATAAGGTAGATACTTAAATAAAGCCCTTATCGAGATTGTCCTTTAAATAGTTACGTAAGACTTCTAATTCTTTGTACGATATACTATAGAGTAGGCCGTATATAGTATCCTTGCCCTTAATAATATCGATATAGTAATTCTATCCGGATCGGTATAGTAGTAGCTTCTTTACGTCTTCCTACGAGAACAATATTAACCTACTATAGTAGTACTAAGGGACTTTGTTAGTAGGGTTAATATACTTTTTCTTAGCTATTTCTTTCTCTATATCCTATAGCGATATAGCGAATATAAATAAATCCTTCTTCTTTGTTTACTAGTTAAAGACTTATATACTTATAGGAACTATAGTTAGGCCGGCTATATAGATAAGGGATAGTAAGCGCTTCTAGCTCCGTACTAGAGGTAGTAACGGACATAGTAGAAGTAAGGATAGAGTTAGGAACTAGGTTAATACTAACCGGCGCGTAGGATAGTTACGCTACGCGTAATACTTCCGTATTAAGTCGATAAGCTTTACTATATCGGTATTATCTAGTAGGTCGCGAACTAGCTACTATTAGTAGTACTATATTGCTATAGGCTCGGCGTAAGTAGGCGTACTATGGTTTTCATAATTAGATAAGCTATAGGTACGAACGATAGTATATAAGTCGTTATAATATTCCTTATAGTAATTAGAGTCGAATTGTACTCGGTTAAGCTTCTAATCGATACGAGGGTTGTATTTATTAAGCTACGGTCGGCCGAGAATAATGGGATAGTAACCTAATATAGTAAGGTAAAAGGCCCTATATTTGACGTAGCTATTAATATTAATAGTTACTCTAGTATACCGAGTAACGTTTACTACGAAACTACTATCGAAGATAGTTAATCTACGAGGTTCCTTTAAGTTATAGATAGGGAGCTAGTATTAGTATACGTAATATAAGTTAATAAAAGATAAACCGGTATAACCGTAATTAACTATTACTAATAATTACTATTCGATACCCTACCCTATATCTAGTATACTAGACTAAGGTCTATTATAAGCTATTAAGGTATAATATAGGACGAGATATTAATCGTCGTCCTTAGATATAATACTTCCTAATAATACTAGTAAACTAATTTTTAAATCTTTCTACTATCGATATTTCTTTCTATAATTATAGTATAGGTTCTTCGGAAAAGATAGTATAGGTAACTCTATTAGTATAAGCTCTTAAACGCGACTTTGTTTAAGAGCTATACTTTTCCCTTCTCGTTACTACTATAGGTATTCTCGTCGTTAGTAGAAGGTAGATCGGTTAAAGCGGTAGTACTAAAAGCAGAGATATTAGTATTTAGACGATTGCTATTATAGCCCTAAGTATAGCGGATAAGCTCTAGACAAGTAGTATTGGAGTAGACGTAGTTACTACTATAAAAGCGATATAAATCCTCGTAGTAGTAGCGATCTCTCTCTTCGAGCGTTACGTAACGACGATTATCCTAACCCCGACCCTAACCCTAACCCTAAGTAGTAGAGAGGTCTATAGCGTCTAGGTCGCGGATAGTCGTAGTCGTAGTTATAGTAGTACTAGTATTATTATTACTTATAGAGGTAAACTATCCTTAGTTATTATATAGAGCGGTATATCCTTATAGGATATACTAGTTATTAGAAGCGCTAGCGTTATTATTACTACGATTATTATAGGAGTTAGGGTTCTAATTAGTAGCGCTACTAGTACTAGGCTTAGTATTATCGCGACTACTTTCTATACGATATTAACGGAGTCGGTTATCGATAATAGTTAGGCGTCGATATAGTACCGAGAAGTCGGTAGGCTTATTATATATATTACTAAGCGCTACCTTCAATTTAGAAGATAACCTACGCTTTAGAGTATTAACTTAGACTCGGCCTTTATAACCAAGTAGGGCGTTAAGGTAATTAAACTCGGTAAGGTAGTAAGCAAACTCCTTATTCTTCTACTTTAAGTTATCTAGCTTATAGCTAGTAGTAGTAACCTCGTTAGGATCGCTAAAGGCATCGACTAGTAGATTACGGAAGTTATCGAGGTTATCGAAATCTATAATTACGTCCTAATTATCGTAATAGACGTATAGCTAGACTATCGAGTAGGCTTTACCGATAGTACGACTATATATATATATATTAACTAGTCCTATAGTATTAGAAAGCGATTATTATTAATTATTAACTTAATCGTAAGCTCCGTAAGGAAAGGTTTTAACTTTTTACGGTCTCTATCGTATTTCTCTAGATCTAGGTATTTCTTACTCTTATTATATCCGATATTATTATTATTATTATTATAATCGTAGCCGAAACGGGGGCGGCGGAGAGGTTCTAGTCGATCGCGAGAACGTAGTCCTAGGTCGTAATCCTAGTCGTTATTAAAGGGGCTATTACGGCCTTTAGGGTTAGCCTCTAGTTAACTAAAGCGTAAGCGACCGAGATAGTCGAAGGCTACGCGAGGTCGATAGGGAGTACTACCTCCTAGTATAGTATCTTTAGGTACTAGATATACGTTAAATAGGCGATAGAATAGGGGTCGACCGTTATTTAATATAGGTCCTTAGCTACTATTCGGATTGCGTAATAAGGATACTTTAGTATTATAATAGGTACGAGCGGCTTCTTCGCTAACCTAGCGAGCAATGTCTTCTATAGAGGACTATTACTATCGTAGACGTGCTATTTGCTAAGCTAGGTCGTTACGTTACTAATACACAATATTTAGGATATTGCGTACTAATTCGGTAGCTTAGCGTTAGTATTCTACTTCGGCGCGAGCCTACGCTAGTTTACTATTAAGATAAGCGTTAGTTTTATAATAAGTACGTTATATCTATTCGAGGGATTCTACTTCTTGTTAGTACTACTATCGGAGAGTAGCTACTAAGTAATAGAGCTTAGTTATACGCCGGAATGTATATTTAGAGACTTCTTACTTATTTAAACTATAGAAGAGCTACTAGAAGTCCTAGAAATTACTAGATAGGGGTTGTTATAGTACGCTATCGATATCTATAAGACTAGGTCGTAGGCCCTATAGTAGTAGCTCTAGTATACTATTTAACTAGATACTAGTTATTCCTCTATAGTACTTAGAACTACTACCTCGATCGGTAGGTAGCGCTAAAGGATCTATAGCGAATCGGTAGCGTTACTATAGTCGAGTAGCTTACTTTAATCGATATAGATTAGTATATAGGTCTTAATGCGATATAAGGTTTATTAGTACTATTATATAACGAGAAGCGCGAGAGGGACGATAGCGATCGCCGGCGACGTAATTATTTGTATTAATAGACGATAGTACCTACGACGTTATCGTAGGTAATAAAGAAACTCGTTATTCTATTAAGATATTAATTAAGAGGCTTTTTAAATTAATAACGAGTTAAAGAAGAAAGAAAGAGAGAGAAGCTCTCTTATAGAAGAGGTTATTTATCTACTTAGTAGATACCTTAGGCATCGTATTACGTAATCTCGAGTTACGTAATTTCAAGTTTTATATACAAGTCGCTAAGATCGTAATAGCGAGTCGTAGCTACTAATACGACTATACTATCCTATTACTATATATTCTATATTATGCGATCTATTACGGAATACCTACCTCTTACTAACCGACTATACTAAGGTAGGACCCTATAGATCGCGTAGGTACTCTAGCGATTCGGCCTACGTAGTACTATCGATATATAGCCTATTTAGGAAAGTAGTTAACTACTACTACTAAATATATAACCTATTCTAGAATAGCGCCTACCGTTATATCCTTTTACTACTCTTACGCATTTAATAGCGCTACGTAACTCCTACTATTATCGATACCGATAAGGCGCGTAGCCGGTCTCGTAAATATTATCTAATATTAACGATTCCGACGACGATAGTATACTACGAGGCGACCTAGGTACGAATAGCGGTAATCCTAAACTAACCTCGGGCGGTCGGCGCCTTAATAGGCTATAAGAGAGAGAGAAGTAGGTACTTGTAGCCTACGTATCTTAGGCCGTTAGAACGGAGTTTACGAGAACCTAGGTTTAGGACTTCGTATACGAGAACTTTCTAGTACCGACTCGAGACGTAGTAGTCTAGATAGGAGACTACGTAGGAAATGGGTTACTTAGGGAGATAATAAGGAACGGCTCGGTATAGGGCTAGGTACTTACTAGCGACGGTTAGAAAGCTTACGAGGCCTATAAGCGAGGCTAATTACTAGTATACTATAACGATAAAAGCGAATAGGACGACGATAGCTAGGGCTAGGACGCGACCTATTACGCTACCTACCCGAATAAGGTAGGTAACCTCTAGACGTACTATAGTATAGGTCGATTCGACCCCGTTTAGCGCCGCTATATAGTAAATAAGTAGTTAATACTCCTAAACGTACGCTTATTACTATCGAATAACGCTACGTTCTTGTACCTTATTAACGCTACGCCCGCGGTAATCGCTATAGCGAATCTAATGTTCGCTTTTACGAAATCGGTATAGAAAGGGGTCGTAAGGATAATTACGTTAAGATAGGCTTAGAATAATATACTAGCTAAAGAACTCTTCCTAGACGATAACGATATTTACTATAGCTACGAAATCTTCTAGGCTATTAATCGAATCGTAGCTATAGGACGCTTCTATCTTAACGAATAGGAATTTAACCTTAAGGATATAGACGATAGCTAGGTAGTATAGACGGATAGTAAGTATATATAGTAGTAGCGCCTAAATTACGCCTACCTTCGTAGCTACTCTAATAACGCGCCTTATCCTCTACGATATAAGATATACGATCCCTCCGAGCCTACGTAATTAAAGATAGTAGCTACTTAGGGAAGCCGAGATTTAGCGATATAGGAGGTATTTAAGTACGCTATCCGCAAAGCTCGTAGACTTCGCAAGGAAGTAGAGGAAGTCCTAGACAACGGAGCTAGTAACGTAGAGGCCGTTTTAGAAGCGGATAAGGCTAGTATAGACGCGGGTAGAGTAGTTACTAGTACGGAACCTAAAATACTAGCGCTACTATAGAGAATTTCTTTACTATTGTACTAGAATTCGCCTTTACCGGAATAATAATAACTACTATCTATAGTACGATTACTATCGCCGCTAGTAGAAGATAACCTACTATAGCCCTATCGCTATAAGGTACCCCTACTATCGAAGTTAGCGCGTCGTAAGGCGAACGTCGATACGCTATATTCGGCTAACTATAGCTTCAATTTACTAGCGACGCTACCTAGTCTCCCTTACTACTAGCTCTAGCGCGATCGCGACTTTGCCTAATACTAGCGACTACTAACTCTCTTGCGCTATCGTTAGTACGTCCGCTAGGACGAGATACTAGAATAAGTATATATACGCTAGCTCCGAGAGAAACTCGCGTATAACGAATTAGTATACGAAATCCTTAGGTATAGAGTCGAGAGCGATAAGCGCTTCTATAGTAACGATTAATATAACTTAGCTAGGGATATCTACGACGCGCGGTACTAGACCGACGCCGACGGCTACTAACCTATAGCCTTCTACCTAGCTATCCCGAGAGATTAATAAATCGAGTACATTTAGGCTTACCTTAAGCTCTACCTACTCTATATTTAGCTTACCGTATATAATAATCGTACCTAGATCCCTCTCGAGCTCTACTATTATATAGGCTAAGGCGAATACGACTTAGTAGCTACTACTTAGGAGCGATAGTATAACCGACCTAATTTTACCTTTCGCCTCTCTTACGATTAGAAGCTAGCTTTCGACTATTCTATCTTCTATATATCCGATTAGCGGACGTATCTACTCTATCTATATATAGATATACCTAATAGCGACCTACGAGAGGAACGCGTACTTATCGTAGTCTACGAACGCCTCGCCCTTACTATCTATAGTAGCCTACGCGATTTCTATAGTCTAGATATAGTATTCGGCTCTACCTTCCTACGACTAGTTACCTTTTATAGTTATACGCTATAGAACGTTAGTATTACGCCTATAGATTAGCGTCTCGACGAAGTCTAGTTCTTCTACTAGCCTATCGCTATCTATTATTATATAACTAGCTTAGCTATACGATATTAAATCAAGGAGGAGGTTATAGGTCCGAATTTAGTTTACGATATAGTAGATATTCTAACCTAGTATATACGTACTACCGACGCTAAGCAATCCGCCGCAATTATAGGTAATAGTAGACTAGCCCCTTACTCCCGCTATCCTAGTATAGGGGGCGATACGACGTATACCCTCTATAACGAGAAGCGCTAGGTTAGTAAGAAAGTCGTCCCGAAGCTAAGCTAGGAGATCGATCTTAGTACTACGCTAGCGCTCTAGTTCCTTTTCGACCCAATTATAGGACGACTAACTACTACGCAATTACTACCCGAATACGCCTAACTTAGCGACCGTTAAGTGTTTTAGCTTATAATTATAAAGAAAGCTAGCCTCTTTAGCGCTAAATTCCTATATAAGTACTAGGTATCTATATTTAACGCTAACGGCCTCCTAGTATAGTACTATCGTTAGCTAGGCGAATCCGCTATTATATAGGACATTAAAGATTACTACTAGCGCTATATTAGTATATACAATATCTATACACTTCGCGGCGAAGGCTATACTACCAATCTCGTCTCCGAGTAAGATATACGCGATACTATACTAACGTATAAATCGAACGGATACCTATAGATTACTATAGATAGTAAGAAGTATATAAGCTACGCTAAGGCTAAGAAGCTCTATCCTAAGGTACTCGTATTAGACAAGAGCTTAAAGGTTGATTTCGTAGCGATTGTCTAGCTAGGCTTCCGTAACGACGATTACTATAGCGATACGTTTACGACGTATATAAACAATTTGTATATAGGCAAGGTCCCTAAGGGATTCACGTTCCCTAATACTATACGTAAGGACTAGTAAAACGAGGAGATTCTAATAATGATATAGGTAGTACCTAATAACTTCGTACTAGTCGCCGTTTATACTAATACGATATACTACCTTAGCTAGATTAATAAGACCTTAGATTAGTATAACGTCGCTATGTCTTAAGACCTAGTCTCTTCCTTCCTAATCCCCGACGATACCTTTACGCCTAACGAGGGCAACGTTACTAATACTCTCTAATTTAGTAAGGTCCTACTATATACTATAGACGCTACCGAGATCCGTATACGTAATAGACGCGGTTATAGACTCGGTTCGCTAGGTAGCGACGATACGCTAGAGCGCGGCAACCCTACGCCGGTCTATAAGCGTAATAGAGCTAGTCGCGGACGCGAGTCGGTAGGTAGTAACGATACGCTAGATAACGGTAACCCGATACCTAATAGTAGTAATCCTAGGTAAGCTAAAGGTAAGGCACTACGCGTCGCGCTACTAAACGACGTTACTAAGACGATAGGTAACCTCCTAGACAAGTTGCTAGCCCTACTACCTCCGGCGCCGGCTATACTATAGTCGCTAGCTATAGGTACCGCCGCTCGAATATAGCTTATCGCTAACTAGACCGCTCTAGCTAATCGTATAGCTAACATCGCTACATTGAAGTTATATCGCTAGGCTAAGGATCTCGAGGACACTATTACTACCTTATCTACTTAGAGAGATGCCTTACTCCTTACTATAGTATAATAGCGCTCGACTATCCGCATTCTCCTCGAGATAGGCAAGTAATCCCTTAATTTACTAGCCGATAACTATATTAATATAGGCGAAGGACGCATAGCGCTATAGTTAGTAGATATACTAAGCGATACGCTTACTATCCTCGGTAGTATAGGTAGCGCTACCGAAGCCGAGTTAGTAGACGTCGAGGCCGTTACGGACTAATACCTTAAGAGCTAGGCGAACGAAGTATAGGCGTTCCGCGATAATAGCTCTATCGATATAGGCGAAATAATAGACCTTCTCCTACTAAACGCCTAGCTTAATACTATATAGCCCCTAACCGTTACGATAGTACTATTTAACGCGATAGTAGGCAAGCTAGACATTAAGGCTTTAAGTAAGCTAATACTACCGCTATGTATTAATACCGCCGAGACGCTAGCCTAGATACGTAAGCGTCGCCGCGCCGAAATAGAGGCTATAGTCTAGTCGCTATCGACTCTATCTACGCTAGCTATACGCGCCCGTCGCTAGATCGTTACGATTCTAGGCTTAGTCGTCGCCGCTCGCCGCCGAGTAGTTAATACTATAGAGTAGCGATACGACTACTAATACTACCGCGACGATTACATTATATATTAGTACGTTTACTCTTCGATTTTGTTTTATTATAACGAGGACGTGTAGGTCTTTCCTATTAGGGGGGAGACTATTACGGTCCGGCCTAGTATTAGTACGATACTAGGATATCTTGTACCTATAGAACGTAGTTTAGACAATTAATTAACTTATATACTAACTATTACGATCGTCCCGTTCCTACGGTACCTATTAAAACGTATCTAATAATAGTAGTATTAATACTATGCCTAGACATATTAGAGGTATTCGACAATATATTATACTAGAGACTAATATATAATATTAGGATAAAAGTATATCTATAATATATTATACAATTTATTTAGTTATTCCTTTAGGATAGGACTATATACCTTAGACTTAGGGAATACATAGATTAGGTAAGGCCCTAAACAACTAGAATACTATAAGGATTAATCCTCTTACTAATCCTATTTCTATTCTTTGTATCTATACTCCTCCCTAACCTTAAGGATAGGGGAACTATAGTAATAGGCTTCGTAGATAACTCTAATATTCTTATATATAGAAAAAGTATAGAAGGGAACTATAGAAAGCTAGAGATAGTATATAACAAGTATATACAATAGGTAACTAAATATAGGGCTACCTTTATACTATAGAAGTACTAACTAATTTACTTTACTAAGAGTAGAAAAAGACATAACCTATAGGCTATAGTTAATATACTAGGGTTTGAGAATAGGCCTACCCTATCCCTCCGACTACTAGGGGTATAGGTAGATTCGAAACTATAGTAGGGTCTATATATTAGGAAAGTAGTAGAGAAAGGCATATCCTAGATATCCTTACTCTAAAGGCTATATAAATGTATATAGGGAGCATTATTCTAAAAGTCAAGGTACCTATATATAGCTATAGTAAGGCCTATAATAATATATAGGGCTAAAGTCTAGATAATACTAGAAGGACTACCTAGATATAGAAAAGGGGCTACCTTAAGGCTAGAAAAGATCTAAAACTAGGCCTTAAGATATATTATAGGAGTATACAAGAGCGTAGTAGAAGGGATCCTCTAAAGGGAAACATAAATCCTACCCCTCTCTATATATATATAAGAGATAACAAGACAATAGTTAGTTAAGGTAAACGATAAACCTACTACTAAGTATATCTAGGAGAGATATAAGAAGGTCTAGAAGGAATATAGGAGGAGTAGGGGTATAGCTTAGGTATAAGACCTAAAGATAAGATAGATAGATAGATATTTCATTTGCCTATTGTAGTGCCTTTCGGCCTATGTAGGTCTATTTCTATATGTTGTTTTGGGTAGGAAACTAACTTGGTTAGTAAAAACCTCCCTCCTGTCCTATTTACAAGTATTATTCTTCCTCGTTTCTTTGCTTTCCTTCCTCTAGGGTATACTAGTGTTATGGTTGTTACCCTCTAACTACCTTGCCTACTACCCTACCCTCCTTTCCCCCTCTTCTTCCCTCCTTCTTATCTACTCCTTAGTTTCCCTTACTAGTACAAATTGTTGCACGAATCCCTATTTAATAATCTACCTTACTATCCTCTTTAGGTCTTCTTTGCTTTAGATTAGCTTGTTATATTCCCTTTCCATTGCTTTTAGTCTCTAATTACTTCTACCTTCTAACTATTAGGGGCAGACTAGCAGTATATGCTTAGGGTTCTAAGATTGGTAGCCATATTAGCAAGCTCTGCTTTCGATTCCCGGGACGTTTCTTCTAAACAAGTAAGATCTAAGTCTAATGTGTTTAGATCTAATTT
>LFZO01000535.1:0-29644 GCA_001578225.1 Pseudocercospora musae
TCCTAGATTATATAGCTATAGATTAGGCTATTGCCTACTAGCTCTTTCTTATAAAGTATCTAGCCCTAAACTATAGGGTCTCTCTATTGCTATTCGGTCTCTTAAGTGTTATAGACTAAGTACTAAACTTGTAGCTACTTCCCTCTAGTTTTCCTTTGCCTTCAAGCCTATAGGCTTATAATAGCTTACCCGGGCTTATAACCTGTTAAACATTATTACGTAGGCGGAGGAGAGTAGGTATACTAAGGGACCTAATTCGAAGTAGATAAAAAGGATAAAGGTCTATCTAAGACTACAAACACAAAGATAAAGGAGAATTGCCCCTAAGCTAGGCCTAATTAGGCTAGCTAGCCTAGACAATACCAAGAGACAACTAGGTAGAGAGAGTCTATTTCTAACACTTTCTATATTTATTTCTAGAATCTAAATAGAGTCTATTATATATAATATATCTAAATAGCTAGTAGATAGTTATTTTCCTATTAAGAGTAAGTAAGATAAAAAGTTAAGAACTCTAAAGATATAACTCTCTAGTTATATATAGATTCTACTATTTTAAAAAATAGTACTATACTAGTAGAAGGCCTAGTATAGAGAGAGATATATATAGCCTTAGTAACCTTAGCTAGACTAAAAAAGTAATCGTAACCTTAATTCCTATACTATATATAACTATTAGGTATATTTTAAAAGAAGGGATTAAACTAGTAAAGAAGAATTAGTAACTTAGAATACTATATTCTATAGATATAGAGAGATTAGCTAAGGCTTACTTAAATAATCTAACTAATTATAATAAATAGTTTATTTAGATTACTACTAAGCTTAGTATCTATATACTAAAAGCTATTATTAACTACTTACTTAGAATATAGGATCTTAGATACTATTAGTAGATAAAAAAAGCCTAAAACTTTATCCTATATTTAAACTAACTATATTTAGTAGATACCTATACTCCTATAGTAGAGTAACGTTAGATTACGCTATATTTTAGTACTAGACTAAGTTACCTTTAGAATTAGTATAGGAGTAGTTAGACTACGTAATATTATATAAATATAGAATAATTATAAGAACTCTATAATCCTAATTATAGATAAATATTGTAGTAGCTATAAGATCTCTTATTAAATAGAAATAGTAATCTTAGTAAAGAAAGAACTTTTTTAGAAATAGAAGATTACTAAATTTAGTAACTATAACTAGATAGCCTTTATTTCTTAGATTATTCTAAAAATAGTATATTTTAAAATAGAGCTAGAGATATAGGATATCTATCTAATACTACTACTTAATAACGCTTCTATATACTATATATGTACTAGTTAAAAAGCGTTAGAATAGACTAGTATAAAATTCTTAGTACTATTTTCTAATTTACTAGATTTAAATCTAATTAAATATATTTAGATATAGATTAAAAATAGACTTTAGTATATATATTAGATAGAAACGGTCGCTTAGCTAGATTGGGAGATAGAGCGGTTATAGTAGAAACTACTAGATTATATACTTAAAAGTATAATAGATTCTATATATAAATACTATAAAGTCGTTATTTAAAATAAGGAGTGTCTAGGTAAATATTAGCTAGAATTGGTTTAGCTGTTAGCGGTCCGGTAGCGGCCCGCGTTAGCGTCCTGCACGGACGTGGCCACTTCAAATATCACCACTGTACATGTAGTTAGATTATTAATTTGGGAAGCAGGCGTGTGGACACTGTGGAGTAGGGGCGCGTGCTGTTTGCTTGCTGACATCATCCCATCTCGCGCCAACTCCGTCCGAGCTTCTTCGTTTGGCCACGTGAAACTGCGATCTTGACAACATCCTTAACCATCGTGCCAGGTGGTATGCTGGTCATCGCCCGAAGACGGCGTGTCGCGCTCCGGTTGTCGAATGTTGCGTGTTGCAATAATAAAGCCGGATTTCACACATCCCGCTCCTCTCTCGAAGAAGCCAAATATCAGCCAGTACAGAAGGCAATTGATCCACGCGTGGATGAACTCATCGAAGACGCGTTTGCTGTCGTCAAATCCAGCTACGAGGCTCCGAAACATGCCATCGTACTTGCTCATGGGCTTTTGGGCTTCGATGAGCTAAGGCCTGCTGGCCATCTCCTGCCAGGAATCGCGTATTGGAGAGGCATTACACAAGCTCTGGCAGCCAAGAATGTCGAAGTCATCACAGCGCATGTTCCACCTTCTGGTAGAATAGAAGTGCGAGCCGCGAAGCTGGCGGAGAGCATTGAGAGGCAAGCCGATGGCAAGGCAGTGAACATCATAGCGTCCGTATCACAAATATAGTCGTGATCAATGGCGGCAACTGATTCGAAGTAGGCACAGCATGGTGGGTTGATCACGCGGCGACTGTTGCAATTCCTCTTGCTAACGATCGTCAGGGGTACGACCAGCAGATTTACCGTGAGCTTCTACACTAACAGTCAAGCAGAGGCCTTGATGCCAGACATATGGTGTCCCGTCTCAAGCCACCAAATGTGAAGGTGCTATCGCTTACGACAGTCGCCACCCCACACAGAGGATCTTCGTTCGCCGACTACATGTTCAAGCAGATCGGCATGACCAATATTCCGAAGCTGTACAAAGTCCTTGAGTTCTTTGGCATGGAGACGGGAGCATTTCGGCAACTGACGAGAGAATACATGGCCAACAACTACAATCCAAGGACGCCAGACGTGGAAGGAGTGAAATACTACAGCTATGGCGCCGCGTTTCAACCTCATTTGACCTCTGTGTTTCGGAAGTCGCACAGTGTCATTGAGCCAATTGAGGGTGCAAATGATGGTCTGGTCAGCGTCGAGAGCAGTCATTGGGGAACGTACAAGGGCACTCTGAACCATGTCAGCCATCTAGATCTCATCAATTGGACGAATCGGCTGCGGTGGTACTTTTGGGAACTGACGGGAAAGAAGAGAAAGTCAGTAATGCGAACGACTATGCTCGGTGCCGCTCAGCTGACTTTGTTACAGCTTCAATGCTATTGCATTCTATCTCAGCATTGCAGGTAAGAGGGACCGGAAAACCTCGCGTGACTCACTCTTACATGCTGCAGATATGCTTGCTAAGGAAGGGCTTTGATTCATGCTCCTGGCTCAGGAGACGTGGAACAGAACCGCACGATGCCATTTTTCAACTCCATGCTGCCGAGACAGTGGGTGACAAGCAATCGAGTTACAAACCTCACGGTCCATTGGTTAACTAGAGATGAATCTAGTCCGGCATGAACCCAAAGATTTGACGGTCACTATCAACACAACAGCTTCCCAGCAGGTCGCAACCTCCGCAGGCCCATTCTGAAAGCCTACCCAAAGCGTTGCAGACCACGAGATGACGAAGCATCAACCGAAACCGATGTCTGATGCGCCATACCGTTGAGCCAATAATGATCGTCAAGATTCACTAACTTCCAGTCGCCATATATTTAAATAGTCCTTCTGCTACAAACGCACAGACCGTGGCGCCACAGCCATCTCTGCATTTGACCATGTCACAGCCAAGGACTACAAGCATTTCAAACATGCCAACATGTCGACAACCATTTATGGCCCAATGGCCCAAGTAGCCTGTCAGTCAGTATCTCAAAGATCTGCTTCGTTGACTGATATGATCTCCTTGCTCGCTTGAGACCAGAAGAGTGGTCTCGGTGGATAGAGAAGCCCTTCTCGGGAAAGTTGGACTGTGGACGATTGTCGGTCTTTTTGACACTGCGACGCATGTTGTTTCCCTTTTTCTTCTGGGCAAGTCGTACGCGCAAAGTACTAGATTGTTCAAGTGCCTCGTAAACTGATCATGGACGTGTGGAATCTGGTCCTCGGCCACAATTTGAGCTATGTGGTCTTGGATCAGCCTGCCTCAGGATCGTTGCGCTGTGGGCGGCCGTCAGATTCTGGTTCACACCGGCTTCAGTGGAGTCGATCTTGAAGGCTTCTACCTTGTCAAGTGCAATGGATGAAAAGGCTTGCACAACCCTCATTTGTGTCCACGAAAAGAGAGCAAGATTTTTATGCCCTTGATATGACATCACGGTCTACCAATTCAACTTTCCACCCCAGCCACTAGCGACTTCTCTCACCAATGCTTCTCGTACCAACTTGACGACAGACTTCTCATTTGCCATAATGCCGCCCTGTACCAGTCCTTGCCTCCAGTCCCAAGCTCTCTGCAGCTTCTCGCCCTTCTTCAAAGCTTCTCTGGAGGCGATCATACTATTTGAGGCCAACATTTCCCAGCTCGAGCCTTTACTGAGATTGCTCCTCTGTGTCTTGAACGGTCCAGATGCTGTACTTGTTTCCTCTCGGTATGCATTTAGTGATGCTGAAAGCAGACTTTCGGCATTTCCCCGAATCCGCCCTGGCGCTGCGACAAAATCTTCCAGAACGGCTAGCAACGAGAAGATTTGTTGTTGAGAAAATATCCGTTGATTCTGACCAAGCAGTGGTAGTGCTTCGCCAAAGAGGGCTAGAAGGCCATCAACTGGGACTACTGTTTCGGCTTCCTGGTCGAAGAGGCCGCCCGGGATGCAATCAGAAGCGGACTTGATGACTGCAAAGATTGATGCGGCGGCTTGACGTTTGCGGTCGAGGGGTCCTGCCGCACGATTGCTTGCTTCACTGTTGAACTCCTGATCGCGCAGCTCGTAAAAGCGACGCAATGTTGCGTAGCCACTAAGATGCTTCGAGAGGAGGACTGCGGCTTCCAAATCGATGTGCCCAAGGTGCTGGAGAGCAGGTCGGTCTTTGGTGATCAGTTGCGAAAGTTTCACGTCAATCAGACGATGGTCGGGCATCGCAATGGAGTGCAGCAAACATAGCGATGTGATGTGTGAAACGGTAGCCTTGAGCTTCTCCTCTGCATGTGCACGAGCGTAGTAGATGAGCGCTGGGCCAAAGGCTTGGTTGTCATTTTCTGCGAGGCTGTCGGCATAGCGCTCAGCAATGGCTTTGCGCTGTTCTGACTGTCCGAGTTGATCGCACACGTTGAGAACTTTGTCGACAGTTTCTTCCGTGGACAGTTCGAGCTTCTCTAAGAGATCGGCAATGCGAGTGCTCGCCTCGCGATCTTGGTCTAGACGGCTCAAAACGTTGATTGCGAGTTCCCAGCCTTCCTTGTCGCCGATCTGTTCAAAGATTAGCAAGAGTGCAATCGATACAGCCCAGATGACTTACGCTAGGTCTCTCAAAGAGAAGTTCTGCATATTGCTCCAGTATCTCATCTCTGTCCTGATCCGTTGGCGACGACTGTGTCGGTGCTTGCGAAAGCAGAAGGAGATCTTCCCTATCAAACCCTTGCTCCGCGAAACCTCCTCGACTTATTGGCCGAACGGTTGGTAGCCACCGATCTGAAGCAGCAATCTCAACCACGGAAACGGATATGAGTATGCTGAAGCGGCGCAGGGCAAATATCGCGCCACCGACATTGTCTTCCAAGATGCACGCCAGTCCAAGCTGAGCATGATCAGTGAAGTCCGGTATGAAGACATTATTCAACTCCCGTCCTTGTTCATCAACCTCCGCTGGTTGCTCCTGTACACGAGCGAATGCGTCCGCAAGCCGCCTCCTGTACGTCTCTATAGGCGCAATTTCCACCTCTCGCTGACGCAGCGCTCGACCCTTAGTCGTGTTCGCAGCCCGGTCCTCATCAGCAGTATCCCACCAGACTGTCAAGTAGATTGAGCCCTCCAGCCAGTCCTGGGCAGTCATGATGATGTCGTCTGGCTCTCCAAGCATCATACCATACAGCAATTTCAGGTTTTGGTAGATAGACCATGGGACCCTACTCGAGGCTTTGCGGCTGGCCGTAGACATATTGAGACTACTGCCCATGCTTCGTTGAAAGATATTGCTTCCCCCAAGGGACTGTCCAAGGTCGTCACCTTCACAGAAAGACTTTAGATCTTCTAGGGTGTGTCGCACTCGCTGACGAAAGGTAGTCCATTCGGGGGATTTTGTATCCCAGTCCTGTTCGCGATATCCTGGACAGGCTTCCAAGATCTGTATGCATTGTGTCACCACCTCATCGACGTTGTCAAGCTCCTGGTCTGTATATCCATCGGTCGCGCCATCATCCTCGGCTGTATAAGCATTTTCCCAGCCGGCATCCTTCAGCAGTCGAACAACCCGGTCGAGCTTTCCTCGCAAGAGAGCAGCATATAGCACGTCCCAAAATGACTCGTGGTCGCTCGGCGATGGCTGATGCAGGTGAATCTCGTCGAAGTCGTCTTCAAAAGGGTTGTGGTAGGTATTCAGCCAGTTCAGAAGCGCTTGTGGAACAGGTATGGTTTGCTGAGGTTGAGAGGCCGGCACAATTGCTCTAGACGGTCGTGAACTCCCTTGTCGAGGCGGATGCGTGTGCGGATAGTGCAACTGGAGCAGGAGCGATGCGAGGTAGTTGGCGTTAGTGAAAGACTTGCTGGACTTTGGACCAACGGAGGCAGGCTTGGTCGCAAAATCGCTAGATGCCCGCCAAAGCTTGGTCAATTCGGCGGCAGTATCGGTGAATATGAGTCCTCTCTGCGACGGCTGAGAGTCGATCCTGGCAAACATGTCTGAGAGGATGCGCTCGCTCTGCAGAATGACCTCGTCGCTCTCCTCCAGCCTGACTCTGTTCTTGTTCTCCAGATATCTTCGCTTGGACTCATTCGCATAGGCTGTCTGTGGTCGCGGTTCGCCATTACGACTTCGCTTTAGTCCTCGCGGTGGACTACTGGCCAGTATCGATGCGCCAAATGACTGAGCCGGTCTCAATGGCTGCGCCGGCGGCAGTTCTGAACAAGCATCCTTCTCCAATTCTTCGTTCTCGTACTCTGCATCGTCGTCTTCATCGTCGTAGTCATCATAGTCGGGCGCCTGGAAGGCTCGTCGCGCATATCGATTAGGACTCTTGGAAGGGTTGTATGAACTGGCAAAACGCGAACTTCGCGGTGGATCTCCTGCTGGCGTGTTGGATGCGACGCTCAGCAGATGCGATGGTGGAGGGCCGGCGGGAGTTGTGCTTTGATGCGAGGCGAATGTGCGTACCGAGCGCGAGTTGGGAGTGCTCGGCGCCATGCTATGCGACATGATGCTGCAGGCGTGTTGGAGGTGTTTGTCTATTGACTTTTGGACACATGAAACAGCTTCGGAGTCGCGTCACGGGCGCCGCGGAGCAACCGCTAGTTCTACGCCGAGACCGCGAACTACACCTTCTCCCATAATCCTTCATCATCATCATTCACTCACTTCGAGCACCGTCTGTCACTCGTCCGACTTAGATACATTCCTTGCTCAGCAGGCTTTTGAGTCTCACAGCTGCTCACACACCCAAGAACAGTCCGGGGCTTCCAGCTCTCACCGGCTGACATTGAGGGTGTACTTCTCCCGCATCCTAAGATCAAAGATGCGGCAGTATTTGGAGTAGTAGTCGATGGAGAAGGAGAAGTGCCCAGGGCGCACATGATCAAGCGAGAGGGCATCGAGCTGAGCGAGGAGCAGGTGAAAGACTGGATCAAAGATAAATAAGCAAGATACAAGTGGTTAGAAAAGGAGATGTGAGATTCGTCGATTCCATCCCGAAGACAGCAAGCGGCAAAATTCTCAAGAGAGTACTGCGAGACGAAGCGAAGATAGGAGCAGGAAGGGGTTCGACTACAAAGCTATAGTTACATTTCCCTCAACTCGTCAGCTGTCGATCTTGTCTCATTAACGGCATTCCTGCGCCCAGAAATCATACAGGTGTCCCACGAACAGGCACGGCCTCATTCTCACGCGCCCTCTCGATCCTCCTAGACCTTCCAGTCTACCACGGCGGATTCCAAACCCTCAAATCCTTCTCACGACCACGACATAAAATCCTGGACTGATCTCCTCTCCCACACACCATATAAAATTCCAAAAGATCGGGAATACGTAGTCTCAATATTCCAAGAATTGACCCAAGGTTTCGTCGCCGTAGCAGATGCGCTCTGTGCGCAGTTTGTAAAAGAGTTACTCGAGATTTAACCCGGTGCGAGAGGTACATGTGCGGTAAGGGATGCTAATGCGTAAGTCCCCTCTCTCCTTTATCGTCGCACGTTCTCTGATATTGATGTCTGGGAGAGGACAAGGCGGTTTACTTTGATGTTAGGGAGGGTTGGGAACCACTTTGTGAGGCAATGGGGAAGAGAGGCTGTTGAGTTTCTGAAGATCAATAATGTGAAGGCGATTGAGGTGTCTGCGGCTGAGCAGGTTACGAGAGGACTTATTAGGTGGACTTTTGTGCTTGGAAGTCTTGCCATTTGTGCAGCGGTGATCTGCAGGTGGTATCGGTAATGAGAATGTCGGCTCTATAACATGTTGTTCGTCTGACAGACTATCTTTGGGCCCAATTGTCCTTCTATTTTGCCCTATAACTTCTCTCCCTTCCGGTTCGATTCTGCTTGAACCACAACCGGCAAGATCTCTTCTCCATAGAGCATGGTACTACGAATATAGTCTGGCAGAGGACTATCATCCGAAAAGAAGCCCTCCGTCGGCACCATGACCTCCCATTCTTTGCTCTCGTTCTCCTGAGGACCTTGAGGATAGACCTGGACAGGCCAGATCAAGCACAGAATGTAATAGGTAAACGCAGCTCCAGTGAACGAAAGTATGAAGCCGCAATTGTAAACATTGACAGCAGTCTGACTGATAGCGCCAGGCTTGATCGCGCCAGAGATCCCCGAGATGACTAGAACGACACCCACGACCCCCGCGACATATGCTCGAATATTGAACCCTTTGGTGAAGTAGTGAGGCGCTCCAGATTCCGGCCGATAAAGTGATGGAACATGAAAATTTCCACGTCTGGAGATCCAGTAATCTACAATCATCACTGCAACAACAGGTGTGATGAAGCAAAGATAAGATCCGAGGAAAGTAAGGAAGTTCTTAGCCGAGTTGACCAGCAACCATGGGACCAAAGGCCAGACCAGGAGATGGCACAAGATCATGCCTCGCAGAATGGTGAAGTACTTCGGGAAGAGTCCGGAGAGATCGCAGCCGACAGGAATCGCATTAGATGACACATTCGTGACAATCGTCGCAAAGCACTGAATGAATGCTCCGAGGAACACCAAAGTCCTCGCTCCAGGCCCCCAGAACTCATCTAGCACCCACCCTACCATAAAAATCCCACAAATTCCAATCCGCGACACCAAAAATGCTTCGCACCAGCTGCAGTCGTGAGTGGTCCCAGCAAAATCACAGCAGGCTTGCTAAGAAAAAGTTCAATCGTAAGCGGCACAATATCGCTCGGACGATTCCCATGTCTCGCAAGATCAGCAATATTCACCATGGGCGGCACAACTCCCGACACAACAGTATTGATCGCTTTCATGAATGCCCAACCCAGCGCAGCCCCAGTCGTTTCCGTGTTCCCCAGATTCAACTCTACACCATTGAATTTTGCAAGCGCCCAGATCATTGTGGCGATATAGGCGATCGGGAAGAGGGCTGATTTGATTACGAAGAGGGGACCGGCTTTGCTCGGACGCAGCCAGGCGAAGGGGAACTGGAGAAGGCAGGTCAGGAAGAAAGCGACCATTTGTGGTGTGGTGATACCGGCGGAGGATGGGAGGTGATTGGGAATGTTTTCCCATGAGCTGCCGAAAATGCAGCGGAGCGAGACGTCCATTAATCGGGAGGAGTAGTAGGTCTGTGTGCCCATGTAGGAAATTGCGACTGCGGCTCGTATGAAGATGAACCAGAGACTGCCACAGATGCCGGCTGAGATGCGGGCGTAGGCCGGGAAGCTGGAGTGGTGTGGTTAGCTGGGTGCATAGGTATGGTGGATGTACAGCATATCCGACATGATAGGAGATGGGTCCTCTGGAGTTGAAGAAGAGCACTAAGCAGCAGAGAAATGTTCCAACAAAAGCTGCGATGATACTTGTCCACCAAGTCAAACCAATCGAAAACAGCGTGGATCCAATGTTGTACGTCGTCGGCGAGAAGGCAATACTAAATTGAAAAGCAAAATGGTAGAATGGACTCCAGTTCCTCTGCTCAGGCGGAGTCGGTTCGAGATGCACATTCGACCACTTGCCATACGATGGCGTCGCTTCTTCACCTGGACCTTTCTCTTTTTGCAGCTCCGCGATTGCGCGCAACTTTGATGGAAAGAAAGGCATAGTGGAAAATGATGAAAGCAGCTGACCACGCGCCAGAAAGCAGACTACTGCTGCATGGAAGTTTTCTAGAGGAACGCGAGTGCCCATCTCTCACGTTGTCGGCGAGCGCTCCTTCGCTATGGCCAAAGATCTGAATGTGATAGGCATAGGAAGCAGATAGACAAGACCTGGGCTGCTGATGAGATCAATGCCGGGCCGAGGAGTTGTCAATATCATAAAAGTGTGGTGTCGTGTTTAACACGGCGGTGGAAAGTTGTCTGAGACACATAGTGGGATGATGAACAAATGGCCCTCGGAGCGTTGCCGGTGACTAGAGAATCAGATGTTCCGCCTAAAATTACTATAGTTTGATATGTACTATTATGAGCCTTTGAAGTGTGGTAGGACAGGGACTGTCCGTATTCGAGGTGGAAGGGCTGTACGATTCCAGGGCAAGTCGATACGACCGCAGCAAGCGCATGCGCCAGCCGCGCGCAAATGGAATAGCTCGAGCACTCCCTGCGGAAAATCATCCGTGCCCGCGTGGCATTGATTCGCAAAGCGAGCGCCTCGATGGCGTTGATGGGCGTTAGTAGAAATCGGGGAGGCTCATGCGGAATGTGAGAGGCATCGAAAAGGGATGGGATGTCAGCAGAGCGAAGCAAGGGCTTGGAAAGGTACGAGACTACGAGTTCAGCCGCCCAGCCCGCATGTGGAAAGCCCGCAGGCTCCCATGGAAGTGATTGGACAAGCGTCGCTCTGGAGTCTGGAGTGTGGAAGCCGACGTGGGAACGCATCGGCTCGTTGCCTGGTTGAAGAAATGGGCGTGTGGGTGAGCTTGAAGGAACAAGGCGACAAAGATGCGTGTCCAATTTGGGCTTTAATGGATATTCCCATACACTGGATGTCGAGTTCTCTGCTACAGTATGTATGTGAAACGACTCTAGGTTCACATGGCTCATTGGCATGGGACAAACATTGCTTGCTTTTTGCTTTTGGCCACACATCCCTTCCCGGCCAGTGTGGATTAGAGCCCGAGCCCGAGCTTGATTGTTCGCAGACTCGCAGTACGGCTCGCCCTGTGCTTGGTCCACTCCACTCGAAGCCCACAGGCTGGATCGCTGTTCGTTAGCGCGTGTACGCAGCGACGTTGTACCTCGAAGTCTTGTCCTGCCTGCCTCTTTCCCGCTTCCATCATTCATTGTCTCAAGTGACGCCTGCTAGCCCTGTTCACTGTTCACCGGAGCAAGTCTCGTTACTGCACTACTTTTCGTGTATTTCGTGAATCGCTCTTGGAAACTCTCCCCGGCAACGTTGGGCATGATCCGTAGCAAACTTCTCCGTTAGCCAGGCCGTTGGGTGAGTTGACGAGACCTCGTGGGAATCGTATGCAATAGATGCTCATTGTGTCCAGCTTTGTGCCGTTCAAGCAAAGCAAGCCCATGGATTCTTTGAGAAACCACTTGTGTCCTCTCCTTGCAAGCACTCCGTAGTTCTGCTCAGCGAGAGCAGCAATGTCGGCGTCGACGACACTACCTCCAAGCGGCCTCACCCTGCATGGAGTCACCACTGGGGCCGAACCCTCGAAGCACACTTCCGCACCCGCTATCCTATTCAAACTTGGTGAGGATGTGCTCAAAGACGTCAAGTCAGCTGCGAATGTGCCGGGCGGCCTGCAGTTCGTCACCGGCACGACTCCAGTAAGGCTCATTGAACACGTTGATGGATGGGTATTGACGTCCGGAGCAGAAAATCCGCCTTGGAAAGCGGACAATTGACCTGACTATTTCCCCCGAGGCATTCCGGCATGAGCTGTACTCGGCTTCCACTGAGTCGATTCACGACCTCCAATTCACCGGCCTTGTTGGACACCGAGCTGAACTGAAGGTGTCGGAAAGGAAGCAGAGCCTTGGTCCAGATGCGGCGTTGGCGGCTTTGCAGAATACGCTCGCTGCAGCCAAGCAGGAACGGCAAGCGAAATCGGTCAATATCAGCAACGCCATTGTTCGTGAACCCAAGAATCGATACGAAGCGAATCGAGAGCAGAAGTATGCGCATCGCAGAGGGCTCTCCGGCTCGCAGCACGCAAGTCCGGCATTGAGTGCTGCAGCTACTCCACGGACAGGCCCTGCACCGACATCTGCACCTGCAAGCAATTCGGCTGCGCGGGAGAAGGCCATGAAGATGCCGCTTGTGCACCTGCTTGCCATTAAGCCACTCACGCATGAGGAGATGTGCGCACGAACGCGGATACCAAAAGACGAGCTAGGAAAGGTGGTGGAGAAGATAGTACAGCCCATAGACGGCAAGTGGGAGCTGACCAAAGGTGCATACAAGGAGTTGGACGCTTGGAATTTTGCATACAGTACGCAGGCGGAGAGGCAAGCTGCCATCGACAACGCTATCAGGGCGTACGACCGGTTGCGAATCGGAAAAGACGAAGAGATATGGCAAAGGCTGTTGCCGAAGGAGGATCGGGGCAAAGGAATTGTCTTGTCGAAGCTGAACATTGGAAGTGGAGCTGCATATCTGACACCACATCACGGAGCCAGTCCTCTGCCGCACGGCGATGCAGCTGCAGATGACAAAGCCGTGACATGTGCCAGTGCCAGTGCCAATGCCAATGCCAATGCCAATGCAGCGGTGGTTGGAAGTGGCACTCCGCGGGTCGGGCCAGCAAAGAGCAATGCGTTGAAATCGATCATTGGGAAGACATCAAAGCAGCGTGCGGCTGAGGGCGCCAGGGAGAAGAAACGAAAAGAGCGCGAGGCGGCGACGGCAGCTAGTGATCGAGAAGGGAAAGCAGCGAAGAGGAAGCAGACAGCCAAGACGAACAATGCCAAAGTGAAGTCGGCCGAGATTGTGCAGGACTCGAGCGAGGAAAGCGAGGAGCATGTGCATGTCACGGGTAGTGGTAGTGGTAGTGGTAGTGCTGGTGCTGGTGCTGGTGCTGGTGCGGCAACCAGCAGCCAGCCGAAGGCAGCGCCAAACGCACGCAAACCTGCTGCAAACGCTGCGCCCAAGGCGAAGGCCAAAGCAAAGGCCAAAGCCTTGGCATCTGCATCGCCGCCGAGCAGTGATGCGCATGAGACGCCGCAGCAAAAGAAGGCCGCGAGACTGGCTGCAGAGAAGGAGCTTGCCGCTGCAGCGAAGGCGAAGGCAAAAGTTGCCACCACCACCACCACCACCACCACCAAGTCCAAAGCGGCAACGGCAACAGCGGCACCTGGCAAGAGCACTCCAAACGGCCTGGCTGCCCCTGCCTCCTCATCACAACATCGACATCAGCTCAGTCCCAGCAAGCCCGATCACAGGCCAACCGCTCCGTCGCCCTTGGGTGCTGCACGTCCGCGCGTTGCTTCCGACGTTTCGGATCGAGCAGCCGTGGGAGTGCAACGCACCAAACCAGGTGCAGAAACACCCAAAGGTCTGGGTATCTCTAACGTGAACGGCATTCGCAAGCGGCACGATACAGTCACCAGCACCGGATCTCATCAGTCAACATCATCATCATCCGAGAAATCGAACGGGCTTCACAAACAGACAGAGGCAGAAAAGGTTGCCAAAGCAGCTGTCAACGGCAACGGCAACAGCACTCCGAAACCAAGTATGACCAATGGCGCAAGTCACAAACCTGAGAACGGCCTTAAGCGGAAGGCAGTGGATTCGCCCATCACAAGCCAGACTAATGCTCATGCGGCCAAGCACCGCAAGACAGAATCGAGCTCGTCTCAATCGCAGAAGTCGCAGAAGTCTAAAGCGGCACTGAGCAGCAACGACGCCCTGGAACGAAGCCTGACTAGCGATAGCGCCGCCTCAAATGAAGTCGACGTCAGTGGGACCATCAGCTACAGGCAGGGCGTTGCCATGGCCCAGAAATTCCACGATGACTACTATCCGAATTACACGAAGCTATATGATGAGCAGGCTGCAATGGAGAAGCGAGGAGAAACCGTACCCAAGGCCGAGAGGCAGAAGCTGTGGACGTTGCACCGTAGATTGGAGGCCATGAAACGTGAAATCAGAGCTGCAAGCGAGCGAGAGCACGATGAATAGAAAACCTCTCCCGACAGACTCCAGCATCCAGCTCAGCGGAGAGACTTGGAAAGGCAAAGGATAGCCATCGAAAATTCATGAGATCAAAGGCGTCCTTCTGCGCACCATATCTCAGAACGGAGCGAGCGGCTGGTGATGGAGAAGGCTAGAGTTGGAATCCTCCAGAATGAATTGGCCATCTGGGAGATGTATGCCATCCTGGAAGACTACTCCCAATAAGAGACCAGGATGCAATGACGGCTGGCAGGATAGAGAGAGCTCTGCACGGAAGGAGGCATTCTGGCAACAGTAGCATTGCAGAATCGTGAGCCTGCGGCATCTGGAACTTGATGATCAACCGCGACGTAGGGCAACCTTGACATCCGGCATCGGCACACCGCGGGTTTGGGCTTGGATCAGCCCCACCTAGAACTTTTGATTATGCCATCGGATCAAGTCTTGATCAGACCTTAGAGTAGGATAATTTGCCAAAGTTGACTCCTAAGCCTGATTCTCATCTTCATACTATCGATGCTGGGAAGGCGTGTGGCTAACTGGTAAGACAGCTCATCACATACTGACAAACTCCATGCCGAGATCCACAATGGCTCAAAGGACAGCCACACTCGCGGTCCTTGACGACTATGCCGGCACATCGACGAAACACTTCTCACGTGTCCAAGGTTTGGTAGTCGACGACTTTCCAGAAACACTCAATGCCGCCAAGCCAGGGGGCCTGAAAGCCCTGGTTGAACGACTCAAGCCCTACGAGGTCATCTCATCGATGCGAGAGCGCACAGCCTTTCCAGCAGAATTGCAGGAGCAACTGCCGAATCTGAAGCTTTTAATGACAACCGGCACACGAAACGCCAGCATTGACCTCAAAGCCGCGACTGAAAACAACATTATCGTCACGGGGACCAAGGGCGATCGACCAGCGAACCAGTCTGCTGATTATGAGCCGCCAACACCTGCAGGGCAGAGTACAGTCAACCAACATGCCTGGGCTTTACTCCTATCCTTGTGCGGACGGATTGTGCACGACGACAGAGCTTTGAAGACGAGTCCGACCGCGTGGCAAAGCTCGCTCATCATCACAATCCCTGGCAAAACTCTTGGTCTGCTCGGTCTCGGCAAGCTGGGGACCATGATGGCAAAGACCGCAGTCTCAGCTTTCGGTATGAACGTAATCGCCTGGAGCGAGAATCTCACGCAAGAGAAGGCCGATGCTGCCGCTGAGAGTGCCGGTCTCGCGAAGGGTACTTTCAAAGCTGTGAGTAAAGAAGAGCTTTTCAGACAAAGTGATGTGGTGAGTTTGCATGTTGTGTTATCGGATCGAAGCCGGGGCGTTGTTGGAACGCAGGAATTGGGATGGATGAAGAAAAGTGCTGTTTTGCTCAACACTTCTCGCGGTGGTTTGATCGATGAGCAAGCATTGATTGAGACCTTGAAGAAAGGTGGCATTGAGGGTTTTGCGACTGATGTCTTTTGGGAAGAACCGATCGGTCCTGATAGTCCTTGGAGGAAAGCTGATGACTGGGCTAAGAGTGCTGTGGTTTTGAGTCCTCATATGGGGTATGTCAACGCTGGGACGATGAACAGGTGAGCAAAATCTCTGGGATTCCGCATCTTTTCCAACTTCTGACCCGCGACAGATGGTACGACGAGCAAGCAGAGATTTTGCAACGCTATCTGAAAGGCGAAGAATTACCAACCAGACTCAACTAGCTCTCACTTGTGCTGCTTAAACGCTGCAAAGACTGGCGGAGGCGGTCCCTTCGTAAACTGCTGAATATCGATATCCGGATCACCCTTCTGCAAATACCTCTGATACGCAGGTCTCGTCACAATTTTCTGGATATAAGACAAGATATTCTTATAAGCCGAAAGATCAACCGGACAAAATTCTCTCATCGTAGTCAACGAGAAAATGATCATGGCATCGGCAGCTAGGATAACATAAAGTCAGTAAATCTCAACCCGTGGAAAGTGTTCGCAGACATGCACGAATTTCTCACCAGTAAACTCCTCCCCAGCCAAAAACGGCACCTCGCCCAACCTATCATCTACCAGCTTCAACACAGTCTGATTCCTCTGATTATACCTCGCCATCGTGGCATTATCGTTAGGAATTCCCGCCATAGTCATCGCCATCGTCCTCCCAAAACTGGGCTGTAAAGTTCCATTCGTGAAGTGGTACCAATACAAGAACTCGGGATAAGTCTTGTCGCCTGGTTTCACCAGTAGATTTCCTTTGCCGTGGATGTTGATTATGTATTCGAAGCAAGCGGCTGTTTCTGCCATTTTGACACCTCCATCGTCTTCGATTACTGGTGCAGCTCCGATGGGATGTAAAGCTTTGAATTCCGGAGGTGACAAGACTGGGCTTCTGTCGTATTTTTTGAGTTGATACTCAATGCCGAGCTCTTCGCAGAGGAAGACGACTCGGTCGCTTTGGGAGTGGCCTAGGTGGTGGACTGTGAGGACCATGGTTGTAAATGAGTTGTCTGAGAAGCAGTTATCGAAGAATGGATGATGATACTTGGACGTTGTTGAAGTAGCAGCAGCTAGCCATTTCAAACGTGATGTCGATCGGCTAGTTTGGGTGTTACATCATCGTGGATAGTCACTTGGAACTGCTGAAGTCCGTCGTCCACACATTCCAACTCTAACCGAGGGTAAAGCATCAATTGACAGAGGACATTCATGTCGCATCTACGAAGCGCCCGATGCAGTACATCACAATCTGGTTTCATCCCCACGACAAGCTTTTGCGATCTACAAGTCGGTGATAAGCATGCTTGTTCGCAACACCAAGCTCCAATTCTCGAATGATCCAAGGAGAATACTTTTGAGCGTCGCCCGAATATCACGACACGCGTGTCCCAGAGCCATCTAAACGTCTGCTTTTTGCTCAACGCACTGATCGACAACCGCTGCCTCCAACGCGCCCGGATCCGACGTGACGGAATGTCGACGATATTGCGTTGTACTCGGCATTCAAGGACCTGTCTGCATTGGGGTTGCTCAGGTTGTGAACAATAGATCGCAGTGACTCAACTCTTGCTCGACCTAGCCTCGTCGCGTCGGGTATGCCTTGAAGCCTCGTGCATGCCTCCTCGAGCAAGGTGACGCAATCTTCCTAAGACCCATGCACCATGAGCATCTTTGGTCTTCGTCTTTCGACTTGTTCTATGCGTGCTAAGTGGGTTGGCTCCTTCATCCCGAGCTTGCGTCCGTAAACATGGATCAGAGTATGCGTGATGGGTCCGGCAATATCTGTCGTGGAGAATCCGCCAGAGAGGTATGAGCTGCCAGCAGAGTTTGAGGAGTCGAGATCATCCTAAGAGTCGAGATCATCGTTCCACTGGAATCCACCGTCAGCAACTTAGCAGATCGGCGCAGTAGACACCCGTTGACAACATACGTCATCTCGATTATTTTGCAGCTCAAGGTACGTTTGACAGTATTTTTTGTGAGCGGGCGTGTCCACTGTCACTCTCCAAGTTCGGTTCATTCTCCTTGCCTCCGTCTAGAAGTGATCGAGGATTGACTGTCGCGTCGTAGGCACGTGGTGAAGGTATCTGGCCTCTTCTTGCAGCCGCAGGCAACCAGGTCCGAGGGATGATGGGAAAGCTCGAAATGCGACGCGATGCGGCAAGCAATAGTCGAATGTCGTCGGAGCAAGAACCTCGTCATAGACCAAGGCTCTCAGTTCTAGGGTAGTAGGAAGAATGGAGGTCGAGTTTGGTTTTCGTGCAGCGCTATTGCTTGCCTACAATGCCGTAGATCTGCCAGAGGTAAACGCCGTGATCGATATTGTGATGAGAGGAGGCTTTAGTGTCAGGTAAGGAATGTCAGTGCACAAGTAAGTTGTAGGTATCGAAACATTGGAAAATGGCGGACGGGCTGTGAAGGCAAGAACCATTCATTGCTCGCAGCGGCGTCCGGCTCAAGACAGAGCCATTCGAGACAAGCAGCAATTCAAACCGCGCCAAGGTCACCTCGATATCGATTTTCCAGAAGCCCAGCATGTTCACAAGCAATTCCAGCATAGATCTAAGAGAGCCGTACATCGGAACGAACTTCTCAACTTCGCCATCCAGGCCACCAACCAGGCGAAGCTCTTGATGGGACATCTTTTGCTGCGCGCCCAAAGTATTCCAACCATTCCGAGCATATGCTTCCATCCTAAATCATGCCTATTGATCAATAAACAGTGTTGTCGGGACGTAAGACTGCGGGCGATATGTATGCGAGCAGCGAAAGAACACCTGCTCAAGGAGTAGTTCTATGCGGCACGGACCCTTACAAATCTCCTGTAGCCAAAGCCTAACTTGATATGGCTTGGCGGACAGATACAGGATTACGTCGGCTTCTGCAAAGGTTCACAGACATCCTTTCAGTGTCCCGTTGAGGCGCCGTGCGGCTTTGAGCTGGGCATCGGCCGAAGATGGGGAGGACTGAAAAAATAACCCCATGTGTCCACCGGTAGGTGACGCGTGTGTTCCTCGTCGTTCTGGTTTGTGCACAACAGTCTCTCGAACTGTAAACATGGTCTTCATTATTGCAAGAAATACAAGAGACAGCTGCTTCGGACTGGGCTGATAGCGGCATGCTGCTGCTCTCGAAGCAATGGAGTCGGATTGGTGGAGCTGGTGTTCTGTTGCTGGTGTTACTCTATTACCTGAACAGCGTCCATGCCATTGGAACACTTTCTGGCCGAACCTACCAATCGCCGGACGAGATCCAAGATGAACATGTTCAGGAGCAGCCGTATCGACCGCAAGATGAAGTCCAAGGCGAGCCAAGCAGTGCAAAGCTTGAGCATTCGGGTCCCAGTCTCTCAACGGCGGTGACGACCAGCCCTGCAAGCACCTCTACAATTGCTGTGCAGGATGAGCTGATAGTTCTTACCGGAACACAGCCTACGACCTCATCGCCAAGCCCATCAACGACTGCCATAGCGCCATCTTCGATACCGGATCTTCATGATGATCGCACACCGTTTTCCCAATCTCAAGGCAACCCTCCCCGAAAAGCCATAGTAGTGGGCAAACTGTCCTCCGAAGACACAGCCTGGGTCTCTGAGCTATCCGACTGGGAATCAGCAATCTACATCGTCGACCTCCCAGTCAATGCAACCTCCCCATCCGGCCATAGGACAAAAATCAATAAATCCAAAGAGGCACTACCCTACCTAACCTACATCGTCGAAAACTACTCCAAGTTCCCTCAAACCGCAGTGTTCGTCCATGCACATCGCAACGGCTGGCCCCAAGCCTGGCACAACGACGCAAAAGACTACGATGCAGTGAACATGATCCGAGCTCTCAAGTTGGACTATGTTCAGGAACAAGGCTTCGTGAATCTGCGCTGTAGAACCGACGTCGGATGCCCTTCAGAAATTAATCTGAACAGAGATCCGCCGAATCCGATCAAGCAAGCTGAACACGCTTATCCGGAAATTTATGGAGCCTTCTTCAACTTGCGTGTTGCAGATGTGAAAGCACAAATACCGGTTGTGGCCACGCCTTGTTGTGCTCAATTTGCGGTGTCTCGGGAGCAGGTGTGGAAGAGAAGTAAAGAGGAGTATGAGAGGTGGCTTGATTTGATTTTGGAACTGGAATATGATGATGAAACGCTAGGTACCGTGATGGAATATATGTGACATATGATTTTTGGAAAAAACGCGGTTCATTGTCCGGATGTTGGGGAGTGTTATGAGAGGGTCTATGGAAGAAGCGGGATGGACGTGTCTTGAACATCGACAGATGATGCATAGATGCGTGTGGCACCAGCGAGGTGTCTAGGCGTAGAGACAGTGGAACGAAGGTCGTATCGCTTTTGAGCGCTGATCGATGAATCACAAGACATGTATCAATAACTTGCAAAAAAACAATCGCCCTTGCTCGAACACTCAGGGAGATCTCATCATCGCCACTATCAACGACCTCCACCAACAAAGCCACGGCAGATTTAATGGCCTATACACTTACAAGTAAGTCCGCCTCCGAGCAAGAAGGATTGTCGAAAAGATGGCAGATATTTGAGAACGTCTACATACCACCAAATCTCGCTCCGGTACGGCCTGAACATAGAGCAGGAAATTTCTACTTCTTGAAATGTCGATAGATGGGAAACTCAAGTCCGTCCATAAAGAATCCGAACAAGAGTGCAAAATATTCGCCCTTGCTCGCAAAAATTCGGACAAATCTCAAAGACTTTCTGAACATGTATCTATCGTAGCACATGGTCAGGCGACCGCGACCTCGTCCAACTACGCCATGGCAGTTTGAAGGCTTATGGACTGACAAGTTCGTGTCCGAGCAAGAATGATCGTCTGGTGATCAACGGTTCCTACCTGTATTTGACGGTCCAGACCATGAGCTGGTGTGCTGTGAAGTCGCGCCGCTAGTGATGGAGTCAGCAAGGCAGGGAGTGTCGAGAAGGTACTCCTTCCGTGGGAGCTCTCGAAGAGCATAGCTCAACATTCAAGACTACAGACAAGTAACATCGAAATTGCCATCCTCTCAATATGCGTGGTCTGCGTTAATGCACCAACGGGGTATCGTTATCGATCATCAAAGCGATCAACTCCTCCTGTAAAATGCATCCTGCACGGGCCAATCCACCCTCCGTCTAGCCGTTTCTCAAATGCTCCGAATGCTGTGTCGTAACGCTTCGCTTGAAATCATATATCCGCACTCTTTTGGTCAAACGTGCCTCCGCTTCCCACCTCTACCTGGTCCAGTGCCATCCTTGCGATCGCTGCCATCGTTGATACCGGAAATGTCGAAAAAGTCTGGGTACGGGAGTTTACGCTTGCTGCCAGATCCTGCTCCGAGGTTGAAGCTCAGGGTGGGTGTATTGCTGCCATTATTTCGTCTGTTGTGGTTGGAGTGGCGGGTGCTGCGGGTCGGTCGCTGAATTATGCGGACTGCTTCCGCGCTGGATGGGTTTGAAGAAGCAGTAAAGGCTTGGATCGGAGGTGCCGGGTTTGGGGCATCCATATCCATATCTGCGTTTGGATCTCTGTCGTGGTTTGACACTGGGTATGCGTGGTTCGACTCGAAGGTAAAGTCAGCTTGTGGCAGTGATCGCTGGTGTACTGGTGCCTGTGGTGGCTCAGATACCACTCGTCTGGGTATCGAGAGCTCTTCGGCAAGATCACTGCTTGAGAGCGGCAGATTTGGTTTTCGCTGAACGTCAGGACTCGAACTTCGCTCGGTGGCTTTATCATCGTCCTTGAGCGTGGTACTGTTCGTCTCATCGTCGTCGTCGGCATGAGCGGTCCCTGGCTGGCGTGCAGGGTCTGTGTCCAAACGCTCCGTAGCCCACTGTCTCACTCTCCAGCCCTCGCCATCCATGAGTCCCAGGTACTCCTTGTCCAGGAAAGCCAACAAGTCATCCAGAGCATCTTGGTATCCACCTGCTCGTGCCGTGTTTTGGCTCGCTACAGCATTTCTGTAAAGATCGGTGACGCTCCTGGCGGCATTTCTAAAGTCGGCGGCAAGGTCAACTTCGCCCCTCTGACGTGGCAGCGACGTCGAGAGGTGCCGCATGGAGTCCATAATGGTGGTGTGTGTTTGCCGGCAGTGGTGGTGTGGTTTGTACAAAGGAAAGGGAGAAGGTGCGTTGGCCGAGGGTGGAGCACAAAGGTGCAGTCGCACTGAGCTGGGTGTGTGGGTTGCAAATGCAGGTGGTGCCCGATGTGGAGAAGGGAAACTTCTACGCCGATGGAGAAGATGTCGGTGAATGTGTGTATGTAGTATTGTGCCTTCAGGAGCAGACGTGAAGCATCATGCGAGGCTGCGACATAAGGTCGACTTGCTTGGTAGTGGTTGTTGTCGTCGTGGATCTGCGATTCCGCCTCGCTTGCCGCTGCCATGCTATGCTCCTGGTCGCACGTGCCTGAGTTAGGGAGGCCCATACATACCAAGTGTTCAATGACGCCTACACACCTTGGGCTACTACCAATCTTCAATAACGCCTACAAAACTAAGCCTACTACCTATTTCTGCTATTATGCATCTTCTATACTCGCTAACTACTCGTTAACTACTCGCTAAATACTTATAGGAATAGATCTATATATTAATCTATTATTCTAGAAGCTCTAGATTACTAGTTAGGTCTATAGTAGTACTATAAAGGAAGAAATTATACGACACTTAGAATAAGAGACTAGCTATGCTATATCTCTACTAATACTTTAATAAAGGCTAAGAGATTAGAATATTATAATCTACTATATTAAGATAGAGGTTTGTATTTACTTAATATCTAGGCTAACGAAGTATAAAGAAGGAAGGAAGGAGCGACTCGAGGGTTCGGGCTACCTATATACCTATATCGATACCTTAGATATTAAATTTTACGCTACTATTTATATACTAGCTATAATCTATAATAGTAGCCTTCCCTCTAATAAGAGCTATCCTTAGTACTATCTAATTAGTTATTATAGATAGCTAGTTAGCTAGTCGAAGTAGGTATAGTATATATATCTAGCGCTAGGCTATAGATATAATATAGTTATATAGTAGCGTAGTCGTATCTAGTATCGCTATCGTAAGCTACTTACGTAAGCTTCGCTATATTAGTTTAATAACCTTATATAGCTCTTCTAATAGTATAGGCTTATTAGGGTAATATATATAAAACTTAGTAACGGCTTTTAGTATACTAGCGATATTATTAACTAATCGCTAGTTAGGCTTATTATAGCTAAGCTACTTTACTAGGTATTTAAACTTACGTATATACTTATTATACTTTAAGTCGACGATAGCCTCTACTTTATAGTACTCTAAGTCGATATACTTATTATCTTTAACTTCTATAGATAGTAGTAGTTTAGTTAATTAACTAGATAACGGTACCTTATTACTTATCGGTATAAGAAGTAATATATAGAAGATATTATAGATACGTATAGAGGTAGGGAACTTGACTTAGTATATATATAGCGATACGACTTTAGTAATCGGATAAGGACTACTATAACGATTATCTAGCTTAATACCTAGTCGTTACGTTATTAGACCTTTTAGCGATAGGAATATATAATCTCTAACTCGATATATAGATATAGGTTAATAGTAAGTATTAGCTAACTCTTCTATATATACGTTAGCGTACCTAATCTAGTTAGATAGATATATTTCTAGTTTACGAAGGGTCTTAGTCTACTCTTCTACGTTATCGTCGATAATAGGCTTACGTAGATCTTATTTAAGTCTAAGGCGTAGATTATATCTATAATATATATAGAAGGATAAGATACTAGTAGTATTAGAAGGTATATTATTTACTATAAACTCCGCTAGTAGAAGCTATTAAGACTAGTTGTCTTACTAATAGTTAATATAGGTACGAAGGTAGGCTTCTATAACTAAATTAAGCCTCTCGGTTTAACCGTTAGTTTTGGGATACTATATAGTTAAGAAGTTATATTATACCTTTAAGCGTTTATAGAGATACTTCTAGAATAATAATATAAACTATAATCTATAGTCGGAAGTAATAGATTTAGATATTCTATAAAGCTTCTAAATATACTATAGGAAGGCTTTAGCTACTATAGTAGTATTAGACTCCTTATTCTTATATATTATAGCGATAAGATATCTTATCTTAGTAAGCTTATCGATAATAACGAGGATAGTATTATAGCTATTACTAAGTAGTAAGCTAGTTATAAAGTCTATAGTAATATACTACTACCGTTTCGTTAGTATAGGAAGGGATCTTAGTAAGCTATACTATACTTACCTTAATAACTTAGTATAAACGTAAGTATAGTAGTTACTTATATATCGATCGATATCTTCTTATATCTTTAGCTAATAGTAGTTATAATCGAGTAGTACGAATATCTTATTCCTATCTAGATATCCGGCTATTACGTAATCGTAGTATTATTATAGGAGAGTAATATAGATCTTATTAGCTAAAGATATATATAGATATTCTTAGTAGAATAGGCTCTTATCTTCTATACGGTATTCGCTTAGTAATACTAGAAGATTATTATACGTTAAGGTATTAGTAAGCGCTTCCTTTACCTCTTTAAATAACTTATTATTAGATAAGGCCTTAGTAATTATATCTATAATCGAGCGAGGATTAGTAAGTATCTCGGTAGCGAGATACTAGGTAGCTATAAGTAGGATATCGTCGTTATTTAGATTAATATATACTACTTCGAGATCGCTACTTACGTAACCGTCGCTTACGTAATCGATATAGGGCTCCGAAACCTAATAAGTACTAAATTGTCTAATTCCTTAAGAAATAGCTTTATTTACCTTAGGGTAAAATCCTAACCCTAACCCTAACCCTAATCCTAATAGAACTTCGAAGTTAGTAGTCGCAAGGGCTATAGTAGAGATTTAGAGGGCTTAGTTAAGGTTATAAGGCTTTAGTATAGTACGATATTATCTAGTAAGGTAAGGATTATCTAACTATAGAAGATCGACTAAACGATAAATAAAAGAGTTAAATTTAGTACCTTATTTACTAGATCGATAGGTAATTTAGAAATTAAACCTACTTAAGAACTTACTCTAGTAGGCTTAACGTTAGTTTAGCTACTTAGTCGTTATATACTACTCGAGGTTATAGTAATTAGTAATAATATATATAGGATCTAACGTTAGGTATTCCTTAAGCTTAGGTCGCTACTATTTAAAGACTTAAATAGTAAGTAGTTCCTTATTATAGATCTTATAGTTATACTTAGCTAGGCTTATCTTATACGAGAAGAAAGCGACTAGCTTCTATTCCTCGCTATATAACTAAGATAAGATACTAGCTATAATAAAGTCTAAGGTATTAGTCTCGATTATAATTAGTAGAATAGGATTATAGTACGTAAGTACTAGGGCTATTATAAAGGTATACTTTAGCTATTTGAAGGATTCTTAGTAATAGTTAGTCTATATAAAGGTCTTATTATCTTTCTTAATAAGCTTAGTAAGCGGTTTAGTAAGCTTCGAGAAGTTTTAGATAAATCTATAATAGAAGTTAGTAAATCTAAGGAAGGCCTATATATCTTTTATATTACGTAGTATAGGCTAGTTATAGATAGCCGATAACTTCTTATTATCTATATAGATACCTTTAGTAGAAACGATAAGCCCTAGGTACTTTATAGTATCTACCTCGAATTCGCTTTTACTAATATTGGCTTATAAGCTAAATTCGCTTAGTTATTAGAGGACTTAGTATATATACTAACGATATTCCTATATCGATTTAGAGTAGATAAGGATATCGTTAAGGTAAGCTATATAGAATATATTAAGATACCTATAGAGTACGTCCTTAATATAATTTTAAAAGATAGATAGAGTATTAGTAAGACTAAATAGTATAACTAGATACTTATATAATCCGTAACGAGTATTAAAGATAGTCTTCTATTCGTAACCTTTAGTAATACGAAGGTAATTAAAGGCTAATACGATATTAAGTTTAGTATAGATAACTACCTTACTTAATCGATTAAGGATTTCGGAAATAAGTAGTAGTAAGTATCTATTCTTAATAGTAAGATTATTTAACTTCTAGTAGTTAATATATAGTCGAAGTCTACTACTAGGTTTCTTAACGAATAATATAGGTAACGATATAGGAGACTTAGATATATAGATAAATCCCTTAGCGAGGTTATTCTATATATAATTATAAAGGACCTCTAGTTCCTTATAACTTATTAAGTATAATAGTCTATAAAGAGGATACGTACTATCCTTTAACTCGATCTTATAGTTATAAGGGTAATATAGTAGTAGCTTACTAGCTTCCTACTTTAAGAATATATATAACTAGTTATAATAGTATAAAGGTACCTTCTTAGTAGGATCTATATTCTTCTTCGCTACTATAGCTTATTTGATATTACGGAGTAAGGCTACGAAGATATATATATTCTTCTTCTTACTATTAAAGTCGAACGTAGTAGCGCTAATAATACTAAAGTTTATTTCTTTAATCTTATTAGAAGTAGTAGTCGATAATAGTATAATAGGTAGATATAGTATAAAGGTTATATAATTAGTAATCGCTTAGTAAGCGGCGGATTAGCGTATTAGTAATAGTATCGTATTACTTTCGCGTTTACTAGTATAATAGCGTATATTAGTCTTAAGCTTATTAACGAGGTCGTCTTCCTTACTACGTAGTCTTAGTAGCGTATAGTAGAATAATAGTTTAGTTAACGTAGGTTCGACCGCTAATATACTATCCTTAGCTATATTATCGTTAGATAACCTAACGGCTCGTACTAGATTTCTATAAGGATTATAGTAATCGTAGTAATATTTAGATTTGTTAAACATTGTTACGTAGGCGGAGGAGAGTAGGTATACTAAGGGACCTAATTCGTAGTAGATGAAAAGGATAAAGGTCTATCTAAGACTACAAACATAAAGATAAAGGAGAATTGCCCCTAAGCTAGGCCTAATTAGGCTAGCTAGCCTAGACAATACTAAGAGATAACTAGATAGAGAGAGTCTATTTCTAATACTCCTCTTAACTCTTAGTCTAGTTAGATTAGTCTACTTCCTCTTTAGAGCCCTCCTTATTATATATAACTATTACTAACAACTTCTTATTATCTATAAGCTTATTGTTTATAATTACTTAAATTATTTGTCTTACCATTTCTAGGTATAGATAGTAGATTATTATATAATTATCCTAACTGTATAGTTTGTACAAACCCCTCTCCTACTTGTAAGTAGTAAACCTCTAGGGTTTCTTCTAGTCCCTTGAGGCTATAGCCCTTACTACTTTTGTAGAGGTTATGTCTAAAATTAGCTCTTTATTATCTTCTCCTAAGTATAGGGATATCTACTAGATAGTCTTGTATTAGGATTTAGTAGTAATAGGTTAGTTACTATTCTCTAGAATAGTATAAAATAAGTCTTCTTCTCTTAAGAAAATTTCTATCCTTCTAAACCATTACTCTAAGTTGTCCTTAGTTAGGATAGGATAAGGTCTCTTTAGCAATCTAGATGTTTTGTCTTAAGTATCTATGTCTTGTAGTATACTAGCCTAGTTGTTATTGTCTATTATAACATGAGCTAGCTAGAAAAGAATTTGTAGGCTTACTAAGCCCGAAATAAGTGTATAGCTTTACTAAGCTAAGAAAAGAATCTAAACAAAATGTTTTTAATAGCCTCCTAAGCCATTATCTAGATCTAGATCCTTCTAGTAAATACACTCTACTACTACCTATATATAAGGTATAGGCAGTTGTTAAGAAGTACGTTATTTGCTTAGTAGAGGATTAATAAAGAAGTATACTACTTTAGTACCCTTCTACTATAGACTCTATAAGCAATCTTCCTCTAACATAGTAGGGTTATAACTCCTATAGCCTAGTCAAGATGCATTAGAGGCTTATAGCATTCTCTAAAACAGTATTTAGGCATAAGCTATTTAGCATTAACTAGTCCTACTTTGATCTTATATAGGATATCTTGACTAGTTCTATACTAGTTCCTATAAAAGGTAGTTATCCTTCTAAGTAGTTATCTTAGGACTCTTAAGCTTAGTCTCTAGAGTATTATTAGCTAATAGTAGTTTAGTATACTAAGAAGACCCTAAAGTCTTCCTAGCCTCTATTATAACTATTCCTCTTCTTAGAACTCCCCTTAATAGCCTATTTACCTTTTAAATCCTTTACTCTTCTATATCTTAGCTATAGGTTAAGCTACTTCTACTTAGTAGAAAGTTACTCTACTAGTTTCAATCTATTTAGTAGATAGCCTATTAGAGTGTTTAATACGTAGGTCTTATATCTCTAATAGAAAGGGTTATTCCCTATCTTTATATAGGTATACATTTTCCTTTGTACCTAACATAAGAGGTACAATCTATCTCTTATATGCCTATCTTTGTCTCAAATTGCCGTAGGCTCCTACCCTAGTCTCCTAAACTAGTTCTGTCCTAGATTATATAGCTATAGATTAGGCTATTGCCTACTAGCTCTTTCTTACAAAGTATCTAGCCCTAAACTATAGGGTCTCTCTATTACTATTCGGTCTCTTAAGTGTTATAGACTAAGTACTAAACTTGTAGCTACTTCCCTCTAGTTTTCCTTTGCCTTTAAGCCTATAGGCTTATAATGGCTTACCCGGGCTTATAACCTATTAAACATTGTTACGTAGGCGGAGGAGAGTAGGCATACTAAGGGACCTAATTCGTAGTAGATAAAAAGGATAAAGGTCTATCTAAGACTACAAACATAAAGATAAAGGAGAATTGCCCCTAATCTAGGCCTAATTAGGCTAGCTAGCCTAGAAAATACCAAGAGACAACTAGATAGAGAGAGTCTATTTCTAACAAGATTCAAATAGTACTATATTACTATTCTAGTTAATATAAGGATTGTAACGGTTAAGCTAGGGCTTACTAAGAATAATTAGGTAGTTACTAAGCTTAGTAAGATAGAAAGCGATATATTTACGATAGCTATTAATATCTATCGTTATATAGGTAATATAGGTAACGATAGTACTATAAGCGCTATTATATACGTTAAGCTACTATAGATATAGTAACTTAATAAAAGGAAGGTTATAACGTTACGCGTTAGAAGTATTTATAAAGGAGAAGTCTATATAACCGGAATTAATTATATATTATAAATACTAGGTATCTTTATACTTACTAAATAAATTAGATATAGTAGTATATAGTAAAGATAGTATATAAGGTAGGATAAGGTATTCGTAGTCCTTACCTAGCTATAAGTTAGTTAATGTTGGAATATATAGTCTAGTTAGTTACCTAGTAGGGGATGCCAAGCAGACTAGATTACATGATAATAATCATGTAACTAATCCAAGCTAACACCTTTTAGGTTAAACTCCAACCTATAGATAATAATAACAACACACTTACTATTCCTACTTTAGCCCCTACTATTCCTTGTAGCTTCTATTATAGTTTATAATCCATTTATACCTATCGGCCCTCCTTAGCTCGACAGGTTATAAGCCCGGGTTTGTAACTACAAGGTAGAAAGACTAAAGCAGTATAGGTTACCCCTAGACCTATAAGTCTAGTCCTAGAAGGAAGAGGCAAAATAGGAGAGGGAGACTCGAGGCAGACCCGCACACATTGCATAAAGAAGCCCTATATATATAAGCTATGAAAGAACCTAGTAAGGCATACTTGGAAAGTATAAAGGGAATAGATAAGCCTAAGTTTTGAGCACCTTTAGATAAGCCTTAGACTTAGCACTTAGTACTACTAATACCCTAACTTATTAGCATATAGTTAGGAAGGACTTAAGGAAGTTATTAGCCTTATAGAGCCGGAATCTGTTCCAAGTTTTTAGTAACCTTCTAAAACTAAGCTAAGTTGTTAGTAACCTTTAAACTATTATAGGCCTAGTAGAGCTAGGGATCTGCTAACTAAGGAAGATAGCTATCTAGAAACTATTATTTTTAGATTAAAGAAAGAGCTT